>JAOXOE010076456.1:0-28398 GCA_028565055.1 Phoeniculus purpureus
AGCATGCACCCAGGTAAGGATTCCAGCTTGTTCTTTCAAAAGTCTTTTTCAAGGTCTTTCAGACTTGTTGGAAAGACTGAGACTATGGCCCAAAAGCCCACTATTGGTTCAGTATGTAGAAAGGCAAACTGAAATCTAAATTTTGCTTCCAACAGCAGCTTTGATAGGGAGGTTGGATCATCAAGCCTCTAGAGATCTTTTCCAAATTAATATTTACTTTGATTCTCCAGTATCTTCACTTTGGAGGATAGTTTGGGGGTATTTTGGAGTCAGTCTCAGTGGATTTTAAGAGCTCATCATTGATATTGCGGCTCCCACAGTTTTAAGCGTGAGCTATGAATGTTCAAACCCAGTTCTCTGGGTCTCTCTGGTCATTCAGAGTAAGGACCTGTCTGACATACACTTCATGCAAGGTTTCGGAAGAGCATAATTACAACAATCATAGAATAGAATCATCATGGCTGGAAAGGACACCCAGGATCATCAAGTCCAGCCCTCATCCCAACATCTCCCTAATCCCTAGACCATAGCCTTAAGTGCTCTATCTATTAGTTTTTTTAAACACCTCTAGGGCCGGTGCCTCACGCACTTTCCTGGGAAGCCTGTTCCAGTGCCTAACCACTCTCTCAGTAAAGAATATCTTCCTAATATCCAATCTAAAGCTCCTCTGATGCAACTTGAGGACAATTAGCCTTATTAGCTGACTGAAGGGGTTTACTGTTCAAGTTGGATATCCTGATGGTGGAGTTTTTGTGGGGGTTTTTTGTAGAGAAAATCTTGAAATCCTCTTAAAGACTAAAAGGACTGAAGTCAACAGTGTGAGACTTTTGTAAAAGTCTCCTTAACCCTGAGGCAAGAGCAGTAGCTAGTTTTTTGTTTTCATCAAGGCTGAGCTTCAGCTGTGAGCAGTCTACTGACAAGTAGCAAGTATTAATATAAGAAAGAAATGCACCTTTAAAATTCCCCACAGTCTAGGTCCAGAGTTAAGGACACCAAATGAAATTGGACAAAGGAACAAATCAAAGAGAAAATAGGCTGAGGTTAAAGAACAAGCTCAAATGGATTATTCTTCAGGCAAGAGGTTCAAACTAAATACATGGAAATGTTAGCAAGTCTGAAAACCACAAATCCTAGCACGTGTCCTTCCCATGGTCACTAAACAAGTGAAGACCTTCAAGTCTTTTTTTTATATGCCTGAAGCAGAATATATGTGCGACGGCCAGTGCTATGACCGCACATAGCTGACATCAACTTCTGATGTAGGTTATGGGGGTGTTTGCACCGTTGCACAGCTCCATCTGCCACACCACGGGAGTTTACTTGCTTTTAAATTTCTCTCCACTCCACTGGTCTGTATGGTACCGAAACTCATTGCAGGCAGTACTTTTTGATTTAACAATGATCATAAGGAGAGATGAGCAAGGAGCTGAAACAGAAGTGGTCCATGATTCCCGATAGCCTGACATCCTCCACACACAAGGACAGTTAGGCAGCTTTCAGCTCAGTAGATGACCTCTAAAAGCCTATCACCATCCACAGCAGGGACATAAAGGAAGGACATATAAAGAATGATGCTTTCCAAAATGTACTTAATGTGCAGTTTAGTTGCTCTGCTATCATTGTGTTTAATCATTCTCAGTGAAATGTGTCCAACAGCTTTTCTTTTTGCTCATTTGAGTAATTATAATAATAGTAATAATAATTATATCAAGGTCTTTAAAATAGCAGAAAATGAAAAAGCCATTTCCATGCAAGGAGTTGAAATAATGTGACTACTAGGATGAAAAATGCT
The DNA here is from genome assembly GCA_028565055.1 of Phoeniculus purpureus. Taxonomy (NCBI): domain Eukaryota; kingdom Metazoa; phylum Chordata; class Aves; order Bucerotiformes; family Phoeniculidae; genus Phoeniculus; species Phoeniculus purpureus. The sequence continues at coordinate 1,793 of JAOXOE010076456.1, forward strand.
TCTTTTCTATATGAAATAGCAGCTAGGCTGACACAGCTCCTAACTGGTGTAAGTCACTGGGTAAACGTGGGTGCTGGTAGGTGAACTAGTGCTCAGCTGCATCATTTCCCCAGTATAAACTGAAATAAAGGATTTGAGAAGTTTTCTGCTGATAGTATACACATTTCAATATGGCTACATGCATATTCATGAGTGAAAACCGCTCTACTACTTAACAGCGGCTTATAGCCAAATGGCAACATCCTTATCCAGAAAAATCTCTCATTTAGCTGGGTGGGAGATCTGCCCAAGCTCAGACGTTCAGGAACTGATTTTAAATGCAGGCCACGGAAAACAGTTTCCTGTTCCTCTTCGCCTCCAGCACTAGATTAGCACTTGGAAAAACCAAAATTCAATAGTGGCAAGTGTATTTTTAATACCTCAGGGAGCTGCAAATAATCTGGCCCACAACAACAAAAGCTCTTCTTCCAGAAAAATCCTCTGTGGTAATGCACAGCTTCGCCAAAGGCTTCATGTCTTCTAGCTTTCCAGCATGCTGGGCTTGCTGACTGCCCAGGTCAGAGCCTTGAGGGGCTGACGAGTGGGAAAGTTGCAGAAGAGCAGAGTAAGCACTTTCTCCGAGTCCAAGCCTGCTGGTTTGTAAAGTACTTTGTGATACCTCTGTAAGGAAAGAGCATTGGAGATGGGAGTCATTGGGAATGCAGGATTTTGCAGCTGTTCTGAAGCAGCGTTTCCAAAGCAAGCAGCCTTTCCCAGCTCACTGCTTTTCTTTGTCAGGCGGGGAGAAAGAGAGCCCTTCTTAATCACCTCGAAGTCAATGAGGGGCACTGCCGCAATGTCATTTGATGATTAATTACCACATCTGCAGACGGGGCTGCCAGCAAACAAGTGGGCATCATCCATGACGCACATGCAGCCATGGATTTAAAGGGAAATCTGTACAGGCACTGCTGCTAGCATGGGCTCAGGAGAGGAAGGGAGGGCCTTGCACCATTAAATCCACATCTGCCATCCAGCAGCTGCAAGACCAACAAAGATCCTTCAGAAGAAAACAAGAGAAAAGTCTGAAGGCATTGGAGGAAATGGTGTTATTATTCATCTTCTTCTCCGTGCAAGTATTCCATCTCTCCCCGCCCAAATTTTCTCGAAAATATTTTCCATGGGTACCTCTAAAGTCACTGGTGCTGGAAATTCATGAAAGAAATACGACGGGAATCTTATTGTTTCACTAGACTCAAAGAGATCAGGCTTTGGGAAACCCTTTAAAATCACAACAACAGTGAATTCTGATTTTATGCAGCTTTTGATTTATTTGCCTAGTTGTAGGCACTGGCAGAACTGGGATGTGAGTGATTTGTTGTGAAGATGTAGCAAGCGTATGGCCTCACAAACACAGTCCTGTGGCAAAGAGGTGCATGAGAGATCCACAGGAAGGGTCAGGTTAGGATATTTCTTCTGAGCTACTGTAGAACTGCTTGTGTTTTAAATCTTTTTAAAAAAGTAAGACTTGGAATTAAACAAAGGAGGCTCTTTGAAGATTACTTTCTTATGATTGTATCCTCTCCCAGGCTAGCACATGCCAGAGGGTGACTTTTCAGTTGCATCCTCTCCCCTGGGCCTGTCCCCTTGCTTAGAGCACTCATGGCACAAGTGGGTGGTGTTCAGATTTCATTGCTCCTTTGTCCCAAAGCTGGAGGCATCTTTTTGTTTCAACAGCACGTTCTGTTCCCTGACAAGACAGAGATGATGCCCTGAGCAGGATTCCATTCACACAGCAGCAGTGGATTAGAGATTTGATTTTCCTTTTTGACAAATCAGTAGAGCAGATGGCACTGGGAGAAGCAAGCACATGCACTGAGGGGATGTGGCAGAGCTTCCCAGTTCCCTGCCACACAGGAGACTGATCAGCAAAGGGCAGATACATGCAGACCAACTTTCTATTTCCCGTTTCAGAGCAGAGAACCCACCTTTCCTCCAATGGCTCCTGCTCTCCATAGTATCAGAGACAAGTTCAGTGACATTCTGGCTTTAATGCCTGATGGGTTCCAAATGCTTGTTACTGCCTACTATATCAAAAAATGAAGTTACCACATTGCAAAGGTGCAATGGCTGGATTTATTCTGCCCAGAATTTCCTAACACAGTCCCAACCTACACCTATACAACACTGTGAACTAATACTGTACCCACCGCTGTAACTCATCTTGTAACAGCTCTGCACATTTGCAAAACCCTTCTGCTGAGAGCCTCAGGGGGACCAAGGATCTGACACAAGAGAGATGTGGGATTGGACACTTAGTGAAGGAAATTTAGGATGCAACTGTCACCAATCAGAAAAGTCACAAGCAGTGTGAAAGCAAATTAGACAAACTCTCTAGATCACTGGGGCATAGATTGAAAGAACCAGAATGTAGACTCAGGTTCTCTTCCTTTCTCTATTAAGCTATAATATTCCTCCCCATTTGCACCAAAAAATTGATTGCTGTCTAGAACAGCATAACATATTGACAATATTTTTACTCCTTGGCCCTTGCCGTGTTATGTACTACTTACAACTCAAGAGAAGGGGAGATGCTGCAGTTCTCTTTATAAAAGCTGCATCCTCTTTTCATCCTGATCAGCTTCTAAGGCTCATTTCTCACAGCTAAGTAGTATCAAGAGGGCATTACCAGCAGCAGCTCCCTTATCAGACAAAGCCACAAACCCATCCAAAAGTCACTGGTTTGGTTTTTTTTGCCCAGCACAATATATCTCACTGCAGTTATTTTTATTAGTGCACTCTGAATCCTTTCTGTGCAGTGTGCTTGACGCTTACTCAGGTGTCCCTTGCACTGTTCTAAGTTACTTCTTCCAGCAAAAAAAGGTCTCTTTCAGATAAATAATTGGACGAGGGAGACAGAGGGTGACCTTAACACTGCAAATTCCCTGTGTTTTGTGCAACAGCATGGGGGTTGCCACTCCAAGATTTCAGACAGGGAGCAAAGTACCCATCTTCATTTATAGTAGTATCTAAGGGACAATGACATACTAAATTTTATCTGTGAAATTTTGCAAACTAAAATAAAGAAATACATTTCCCCCAGAACAGTGAATCTAGGATGCTGTAGCCAACATGGTGGCACTTCACCATCCAGTCCTGGACCATCACGAGCTTCTCTCCAGACAAGAGGCAAGATGTAAATCTGGGAGAGTTCTTGCTCTCTCCCTGCTGGCAGTGAGCAGCTGTCAGCTCCTTTCTGCAGCACAGCCCTTCTCTCTATGCTTTGCTGCAGTGGTGAATGTGTAGGGGACACTCCATACTTTTTCTGTTCCATACATACCTTGCTCTCTCCTTGGAGGCATGGGAAGCAGCAGTCTTGCAGATAAAATTCCTCATGAGCAAATCAAACAACGAACCTCACAATTAATCCACCAAAGGGACAGGGAGTGCTTTATGATCTTTTATTTCACTGCTAAACCAGTCAGGAGGATGTGGCACACCATGAATTGTTGTACAGACAGAAAAAGAAAACTCAGAGCAGTATTCAGTCTTTGTCTCTCCAGTCTCTCTCCCCTGTCCTATTACTTTTCTGCTGGAGACTGAGTTTTGTTCCAGACAAGAAATCTATGGCAGCAGAGTCTGCCAAAAGGGCGCTCGGTTGGAGTGTACTGTACAGATAATGAGTTTGGTGGGGGAAGACTTCCAGAGAACTACTGCAACAAGGAAAAGAGATGTCCAGAAATACAACTCAAATATTTCAGCTCTGTTTCAGCAGCTGTCCCAGAAGACTCCGTTATAGCAAGAACTTTTGTGCTGTGACTTGTTACCTGAAAAATAAATAGGGAACAAGAACAGGCAGCAAAGTGCTCAGGCTGGTTTGTCTGAATGAGACAGCAACTTTTATATGGAAACAGAATTTCAGATTAAGAAGGAGATGCTCCTGACATGTTTCAGGATTGACTCTGGGGACTTCCCGGACACAAGGATTCTCAGAGCTGTTTGTGTTTAAGTGCAGCCCCATCAGGCTGTATACAGAGATGTGCCATTTCTGCTCTTGCTTTGTGCATTGACCTGTCCTTGCTGATGCCAGTAGCTCTCCAGAGCTGGATTCAAAGTGCTTATTCAAAAGAATATAGGCACTGTGATGGATAGCCGTTTGTAGTATTCACACAAATACTTCCTTACCTCATTATATTCAACAGGTGATGTTGGAGAGAATAACCATGACAGGTCTTAATGGAACAATGCTGAGAAATGAGCAACTTTGAGGAGCGTGCCTTTGCCTAGAAGTACAGGAATTTTCACATGGCCAAAAGTAAATCAGACAATGGTCTCCTTAATTTCAAACTGGAAGAAACTAAGGTTGCTGTAGTATACTGTGACTAGAAGTCTCAGGCTGAGTTTCCCAAGCAGTTTTCTTTCCCCTTCATTTCTGAGAATTAAAGGGAAAATCAAGAAAAATTTTCACTGTGGGGCAATGCAGATACTGGTTGCATTGCAGAGTAAAATATACACTTGCTGGAAAATGTCAGCTATGTACTGTGAGAAGAAATGAAGTATATACCAGAGATGAAAAGACTGTACCACCCCTCTCATCTTCTTTCTGTAAATAGCCCCCAATTATTATTATCTCAGACCTTCAGCCCATCTCTCTTATGAAAAGGTTTTGCTTTTACAATTCAGAGAGGCCTCAGAAGAGTTTTTATTATGAAAATCTTCAGTAGCAAAGAAAGGATTTGGCAAAGGGCTTGCTCAGGTTAGAACTGATTTATGCAATTCCCATGCAAGTGAGCGTAACACAGAGCCAGTGCAAACCTCAGTCTTGCAGATGCTCTCGATGCCTTTGTTTGGTAAGCACTAGAGTCACTGGTGAGGAGTAAAGCAGCTGCAGATCTCTTAGTCCTTCTTCCCTAAGGAGCTGCAGATGTCTTCAAGGAGTTGAAGACAGTGGCTGGTGCTTTCACAGAAAGGCATCTGCTAATCGGAAAAGGGAAGGCAGCTCGGAGGACGTGGTAATCACAGCCCATCACTAATGCAGATAACAACCTTTCTCAGTCATCTCCCTGACAGTGTATCTTTTTCTGCCTCATTGGAAGCTGGGGCAGGGAAGCAGGACTGCTATTCACACACCCAACCTGTGTTCTTTTTTCAAACAGGATTCCAGATGGTCAACAATTTTGATTCAGGTGAACAGCTCATTTAGCAGTATCAGGCTGACAATTCAATGACTTCAAGAGCAAACAGCATTCCGGAAGCAGGAAAAATATGGGAGGGGAAGCCATAAAATATTGAAAGAGTGATGGATGAGCACCTGAGTTTTACCTCAGAAAATGGCTCATGAATTTTAAGGGTCTTCAGACTTCCTTTGAGGAAACCTTTACTCACCATACAACTGCACGTACATATGAATTAAAAAAGAAGTGTAACAGGCTTTCTAGACTATTTCAGGACAATGAAATGGGTTTTTCTTTTCATAATACATCCATCATGCAAAATGTCAAATACAGTTTACAGAGAAAATCGAGCAGGAGCCAAAGAGGAAAATAAGGTCTGAAGGTGAAGGAGCAAGTACTACTGAAGAGTGACAGAATGTCAGAGAGCAGGGCCCCTCCATGCCCCTGGCTGTTTATTTATTTTTTATAGTTGCTAACCGTATATTACAGCAGTGAATTTTTTATACATTTTTGTTTAAAACCTGAGATTTATGGAGAAATAAACAACATTGGAGTTGCTTATTGGGAACTTACCTCTTCCTCCTCAAGTTGGAGATTTCTCTACTCATGTGTGTCTTGGGTGAAGCAGAAAGAAGCATATAAAGAACACCTTAGCTCAGAGGGACTTTTCTTTAGGTAGTTACTGTTCCTACACGTAAAGATTTGCAGATTCAAGGTCTTAATTTGTGTCTTGGAATTCATAGCACAAATCTGCTCATTTGCTTTTTTTATCTTGCAAGCAATTTAGACAATGGGAGCAGGATTTGCTGAGGACATCTGTCCAGACCACTATGTTCCATCCTAGCAGGACTGGCTAGACAGGAGAAACCCACTGCTGCAAAGCCACAAACACTTGTCCTGGTTTCCATGGCTGGATATTTACTCACTGAATAACCACAGTGGGGTTCAGAATCTTTCCCTAGTATAAATTTATGTCAGTAAATATGCAGATTTCCCTCTCTGATGTCATTACACTTAATTAAAGCCTATGTGGGAACAGAATGCAACCCAGTATGATCATTTCCAGGAAGAGGAAGTATCAGCTAAGCTCCTAACTCTTGGATGAACTCTTCTTTTTGAACTATTGTGTTATGAATTAGGGTCTCTGAAAAGGTTGATTAGCCGAAATTTAGACCCAGCTGGTTTCATAGTGATGGGCCTCTCTTCACATCAGCTGTCTTTGCAGAGGGCAAAGGCAATTAGAAAGCCATGGAAAAGAAACACTACTGTATTTACATTCTTAATAGCACTGGCACAGTGCCCTGACTTCCTATGAAATCTGCTCTGAGGATGGCTATAAAAATGCACAAATGATTGAAAAAAGCATGAAGACTCTCACTTACAGGTTGAGTTTGCCCTCATACCAGCATGTGATCAAAGTTCATCGCCTAGCTGGCTGTGCTGGTCCCTGCAGTCATGTTGCCATTGAAGGTTTTCCTCTGGGTCCCCAAGTGACACACAGCAGTGGGACAGCTGTCCCAGGGGCAGAAGGAGCAGAGATTTGGCACCAATCCTACAGATACTCATAAATGGAGGAACAAAGGTCTTCCCCTGACCCCAAAATAGGCATTTTTATGTACCAGCTCACAAGCTGGCAAAGAAAATTCTCAGGAATTAGTTTAAGATCTTGGTTTAATAGTCTCAAATAATTCAGTATGGCTCCTAGTTTCAATATGGTTTTGACTAATTTCTGAAAAGTATTTCCATCACAAATAATGCCTGAGGAGTGGGAGTAGCATTTATTTGGCACAGAGGGAATTAGTTCAATCAGTCATTTCCATAGCATGAAGTTAGAACATGTCTGAAAGGAAAAAAAGATAGCAACGTCCCACTAAATAATACTAATCTCTTAATTAAACAGAACAAATTAATCCCTAGGACAAAGAAATATTCAAAGGTCAGTCCATTGTTATTTGTACCAGAAAATTTCCTCTTATTCCAATAAATCAAGAAACACACATTTTATAAAATATCTGCTTCTTTTCAGAAGAAAAAAAAAGAAAATGTGGATATTTTTTCTACTTTATTTCTTTCTCCATTATTTTGGTTTCGACTTACGTACAAAACATAACGCAGTGAAAATTACAACAAACGCAAGGCAACCTGAAAAGATCAATAAACATTTCAGTGGATCTGAGAAAGAGCAGTCTCTCCAGCTCCCAAAATGGCAACCTAATGTTCCATATTAATTAAATACAGATTTTCAAAAGCAAGTTAACAGAGCAAATACGACACAGCAGGTTGGGAATGTTGATTTCTCTTCCTTAATTGTGTTGTGAAGCCACCTCCACACATAATAGACTAAAAAATTAGCATGGAGGACAAAAGAACATAGAAATGACACAAATGAATAACAAAAAAATGAGATAGGGGAATACGAAAGCAATGGGGACTAAGCCACTGACTTCATGTCCTTTCCCTCATCCACTTGCACAGACCTGGCCCAGAAGCCTTCCAGGGTCCCAGTGACATCCAGCAGCCACTTGCCCTGTGCCACTGCATCATCCCAGAGCTCATGGTTCCCACAAACACTTTAATTTAGCCATTGGTTATTACAAAGCAAAACACCTGCTCCTTGTCCACCCACACCTTGCCATTTTCTCCCAGCTAACACATGGAACACACGTTCTCGGAGTTCCTTGGCTTAAATTTAATTTTTGAGGCAATCAACTTCAACAGAGGTGCTGATTGCAGCAGGACAGGGATTAGCTCTTATGTGAACACCTAAAATAGCATTCCCCACCTTCACAGTACTAGTCCGCACATGCTGCATTCGCTGCGGCTGTTGGGGGGAAGAGGGACTGCTACTTTATTTTACAAAGTACCTCAACAAACAGGCTTTTTAAAGGGCATTTTCCCCCCACAAACTTAATTTTCTCTAAAATGCCTTGCAGAAGCCAATATTCAATACCCATCACAGACCTTTAACGCCTTTTATAATCATCAATCAAGCAGGAAGATGGCAACAGGTCGCACTGTGCCATGTTAGCGTCATTGTCGTATGAGGCTTCAAGCATGTGCTAAAACTACCTAAAAGTTTTCAGATTTAATTTGGAGAAGCACTTTAAAATCATATCACTGTGCAGCTCAAATCTTTCTAGTTGGACATGTTTCAGGCACAGCCTTTGCCACAGGATTTCTATTTCAGACTAGCTGAAAGCACCTTGAGGAACGATAACTTCACAACTTTCTTCTTTGAGCTGCTTGACATGAGAAGCGCATAAAAATGAAAATTGGTGGGAAAGGAATCAAAGTTTTACAGCACTTATCACAGTGTACATCATCTCAAGGCACGGTAGAATTTTTAGGAGATTTCTTATTTTACCGGAATATTTTAACCCTCCCTGACACTGAGAATAAGCAGTGATTGCCTGGAGATTTCCAAAATAGCTAAAAAAAAAATAAATCCAAAGTTCTTAAAATATTTTGATTAGACCTGAAAATTGTAGCCCTCTCTTCACTGTAGTGCTCTAGATTAATTCTGATGTCACATCCATTTGTCTCCAGGCTGCAAGTGAGAGTGAAACTGAACATCTATTCAGCTTCTGTGATGTCCAAGTTACAGTTGAAAGGTAGAAATATGCAAAGGAAAAATAGTGAAAAAGACGCTGCTGCCTTTCCTTTCCAGGACAAAACGGCTAGAAAATTGGCCGTTGTGAGAGCTCAGTTGTTCTTACAGCCAGTGTTCTCTGAGGTCCAGCCAGAGTCTCCACCAGCTGATCTAACCCATAGTTTTATGGATACTTTTCCATAGTCTAAATCTTGTCATGATATAAAAACTAGTTCTACACAGTCTTTCACAATCATGTGCTGGACCCTCTGGGTACCTAATTGCTGGATATCCACGTTAACCTTTCAGCTGTTCACTGTGGCCTGTGTTTTCTACTTCCTTCCAGTCTGCTGTGTTTGCTAGTGAAGCCAGCCCAATGTGCAGGTGCTGCTGGTCCTGCTGTGTCTGTGCACAGCAGCTGGCAAATCCTTTCAAACTGCTCAGCTGTGAATTTTGTGTCCACCTGCCCTTCTGTCTTCTTCAGGTGTCTGGTCTTTGAGCTTTTTTGGTTGTTCATGGGGCTTGGTTTTTTACTAACAGGAAACCCACTGTCTAGAACAGGGCTGGTCAAACCTGACTCTCCAAACCAGTGTGCTGGACAAGGAGTTGTTGTGAGATTCACAGGCTGAGCCTCAGGCTATGAGGACAGGAGGCAGAGGGGACAATAATTTTTGGTTGGCTAGGCAGGACACTCTTTTCATTAGCGTATTGGCAGCCCCCCAAAGAAACACTTCACGCATCCAACTCATCAATTCATACTCAAGCAGTAATTAAAGAAGATAAATGAGCAAAAAGGAGAATATGGGCAAAAAAATTACTTATTCCTACAGCAGTATCCTTCTGCCCTGAGATTCCAGCAGGTGCCAGCAGGTACTGTCCTCTCTCCTTTCCCATAAACCTGTGAAGCGTGTAAAAAGAAAGACCTCTTTGAAAGTGTTTATCAGAGGTGCTGAGCATTTTGGAATGCTCTGCTTATAAATTTGAGGATTTTGGCCTAGTGGCATTAGATCAGATACAAGGAGTAATGACTCTGTGGAATTATGCCATGTGGGAGTCTAGTAAGGGCACGGTCATCCCCATTTCCCAGACAATTAGAGTATTGTTCTCAAAAAATTACCATATGGAAATGCCTGGTACTACTCAGCCAGGACACAGTGGATTTAATTGATGGAGAAGTCAGTGAGAAGACTCTAAACACAAGAAAACTGCCAGGGAGGAGTAGACCTTCATTGCTGAAGGTCTCTGAGTTATTCATGTACGCACCCATGTGCATTCTTCATAGCTCTTTGTCAGCATCTCTCCATTCTAAGACTGTAGCAATGGTCTCGTCCACAGGGCAGAGCACTGTTGTGTCAGTTTAAGTGTAACACATCAAATACTCAGGAGAAATCAAAGACACATGTTGAGAGTCACCTTTCTGACACTTCCTTATTGACCACTGAGCAGCAATGGAAAAATGCTTTCTTTAAAATTCCATGACTGTGGAAAAAAGAACTTACACAAAGGTAAAGCTCAAAGCCAGATTGATTTGACTGACTGAGCAGATCTTGGATGTGAAGCCACCGGTCTCAGTTCGTGGTTATGATTACAGTGCCAAGAAATGAACTGAAAATGTGCATCCAGGCTTGGAATCTCCTCCTAACCTAAGGCATGAGAAGTGATTTTGGATAGTTATCCAGCTCCTACACCTCATCCTGAAGAGCTGGTTGCTGAACTCTCCCCCACAGCAGAAGAGAATCAAAAGAGAGCCCTGAGAGACCTTTTCTGCAAAGCTCATGTGGGTAGATCAGGTTGAAGATGAAACTTCCTCCAAGCAAAATCATCCATAATTTCTTCTCAAATGCTTCCTCCTGAACCAGGGAATACAATTTGCAAAATCAACAGAGGCATCTCTTTTCCCCAAGGCAATGCACAGGAGCTGACCTAGCTAAAGCTTGCCTTTGTTTTGCTGCTCCGCATTTTTTGTTGTGCTTTGTTTTTGTTTTGCTTCTAATGGCACCAATCTAGCTGTCCAAACTGTTTCTGTTCCCAGAGAATAGTAATCAACTTCCTAGTTCAACAGCTTAATGTCATGAATATTAAAAGGAATATCTTAAAAACAGCTCACCAGCACTGTGCCTTACCCAGCCTCACCTCAGGAAAGGATTTAGAAAAGTTAAGAACTCATCAAAATATTTTAAAGCAGGAGGAATGATGACTGAATGTGATGACACATGAGCATATTAGCAAAGGGGATACAAATCTACAAATATTAATATTCTTCTTTGGGAGTAATTTCTTAACTTTTCCTGGAACCAACAGAGTCTATACACAAACTCAGAAAAATACATGTTGTAACACTTTTCTTTCTTCTCTGTTATCTTCTAGCTGCATTGACAAGAAATTTTAACCTTTGGATTCTGTACCATTTTAGTGAAAATCTTAAATTAGCTTCTGTCTACCTGACAGGAAGAGATTTATCCTCCTGTAGGTGTCATTTCCACATTTAGGACAAATTGTTTCATGCAGAAAAATTCATATTGTGGCAACCACGAAAGATACACTACTGGAAGTAGAAGTAGTTTTCATGACTGTACCGAAGTGCATTAGGAACTGTTCTGTGGGGGTCAGAACAGCTGGTGTTGCATATGGCCTTGAGAAGGCTCTTAAACATTATTTGCAGAGCAAATTATTATTCAAACTTCTTCATGGGTAAGTCGCACTGTATTATATCACCAGTTTAGCTCTTGGCGTAGCATCTGTGAGACAGGTTTGCCAACTGTTGTTTAGAGGGTGTCAAAGGAACAGAAACAAGGGTAAGAGGGTTTGGAATGAAGGGATGATACAGCAGCACCTGCAATACTATCTTCCGAAGCTGAAGCAAGCTGCACCCACTGTACATGTGCTGTTTCACTAACTCTGCTAGCAGTAAGGAGGGAAAGGATGGGAGCAGAGCAAAGAAGACAGCGGAGCTAGCCCAGCTGGGAACATGGGACAAGGCCCTCAGGACAGAAGGAATACCCTTGCATGTTCTGTACCTTCCAAAGGGCATAAACCTCTCCCTAGCCTGGCTAGTACTCCATAACTTGATTATTACCCTCTTGCCTGGAGGAGATTAGACACAGTGGAGTAGTAAGGGTGGTTGTCTGTACCAAAACTACTCAGACAATAAATACACCAGGTGATCTACTTCCTGTAAGGTGTGAGATGGTGGGAAGAATGGAGGAGAGGTTAGCAGTAGTGAAGCTCATTTAAATAGAGAACCAGACCATAACCTTTCCCTAAATATTTTTACTAATGAGAGTCAGCAAAATCCACCCTTCCCATGCACTGGGCTTGTGTATCTCTTTTACATAGTCTGTGTCGCTCTGCTTTCCTTTCTCGAAGCCCTTGTGCTGTTGGTTTTGCTACTGCTGACATGAAACCATGACCCTAGAAGTGGAGCTGCTGCTCATTCTTTGCTGGGGTCAACACTCAGGGCAGGCTGCGGACTACGTGCAGCAGAGCCTGTCAAGCCTTCATTTAACATGATGGAGAGCCTTGCCAAGGAGAAACACACCCTATTCATCACCATGTTGCTAACACACTGCACAGAGACCCAAAATGGCTGCTTGGTGAAAGATAAGGTCTTGCCGGCATTTAACCTCTGCTGCTGGGCTGCAGAAGAGGGAGAGTGATTAACAGCCACCACCTTGTTATGTTCTGGGGACTAAGCTCTGCCCTGAAAGATGTCCATGGAGCTGAGATACTAGAAGTTAATTGTAGCTTTGGTGCCCTTTGCAACAGCATTAGAAAAAAATTGATATTGTGTTTTGCAAGTGTGTTCTATTTTCTGCCTACACTACAGAGCAGGTTGCTTTTCCAGTGGATAAATTGCTGTCCTGAGGATGGGCAGAAGCTGAGCATGAAGGGTTAAGTGAAATGCTTGTTATTCTTGAACTCAACACAGGGTGAAAGGGGGTGCGGAGGTGAGGAGTGTGCTGGAAAGGGTTTATAAGGCCCCAAAGTAGTAGAGTTCTGTAGGTCCTAGCGTTGCTAATTCTTCCGTGTGCTGACCCACCGCAGACTGAGATCCACCTTAGATGGAATAAGGTCAATCTTGCTTGAAACTGCAAGGCAGGACATTAGGGGGTAATTATGGAGAGTCTGACCAGTGATGCCTGGTACTCTGAGGTGGTACAAGGTTAAATAAGCCCTCTGCAAAGAAATGTGTTGGAGTGTTTGTGAAGACTGTACGGAAGGACTAGAAGGACTGGATAGCTGGGTTGTCCCCTGGGGAATGTTAGATGTGGAGGTATCAACTTTAGTGCTTGGTGGGTTAACCAGAGGTAGAAAGGGCCATTTGAGGAGTTGGAGCAAAGAAGTTTAAGGCTGAATTCTTAGCTGCTGTGTGGATGAGTGGTGGTAATAGTGTCTGTGTTGTAATTAGCAGTACTGGGAAGCAGGTGGCTTTGCAGGGACCTGACTGGTTTGTTCCATGTAACTGTCTCTAGCAGTAGTATGGCATGACCCATCCTGGTTTTTCCAGCACTGCTGAAAGAAACCCACTTCATTGTCTTTTGTATTGGATTAACCTTAAATACCTGATGCTCTCACTTTCAGAGAAGCCAATAATTTAGTATGAATTGGCAATAATTGTAGAGCTCTGTAATGAGTCTCAAACGACAATGTAACTATTGTCAGCTATTAGCCACTGAAAGCCCTTTCTGTGTAATGCTCTGGATACCTTGGAGAGATGAAATAGATATTTTGTTCTTCATTAAAGTTTTATGGTAAGAGGTTTGTTCTTTGGTTCAAAGCCTAAAAGCCTGGGTTTTCTTGTCATTCTGGGGAAAAATCTTCAAAACTGACACTAAGATTTTAAAGCTATTTTATGCATCTTAAAAAGCAAAATATTCAAAAAACTTGCAGCCCTGGAAAATGAGTCCATTTGTCCCTTCTGTTGACCAGAAGAGGGTGGCCAAAGAGAGCTTTCAGTATCCTACTCATAATTCCATCAGAGATGTTCTGCCTCCGTTGCATTTTCACTTAAGGCTTTGTTGTTGTCATACTGCAGTATCATACTGGTGGTGTCCCAGTGTTGTCTGGGAGCACATACCAGCTCAGGGCATGGGCTGAGCCATGTTCTGTTAGGATGATAATGGTTATTGTTACTAGGACTTGTTGAGTACCAGCTGGGAGCTGTGGTAATTTCACATGGTTTTGATTTGTGCCATAGCCACTCCTGAGCTGGTAGACATCACACACCTGCCTGCAAATCTACCTGTGGCATGTGAATGCCGTTTAAGACTTTTGCTGCTCTTTATTACAGTCTCTTGAAATAAGAAATCACATCAGCAAAAGTCAGTTATAGAATCAGTTCTGCCACACAAGCTTTGACCACTCTGATCCTGCTCTGGCAGGGGAATTGGACTAGATGATCTTTCAAGGTCCCTTCCTATCCTAGTGTTCTGTGATTCTGTTATGACTCTATTTGTGACAAAACTCTCCTCTGCGTAACTCCTTGAGCTGGAACCAAATAAGCTGGCTAAAATCAGTAGTAAAGACCAGCTGAAAAGTTATTTAATTAGTAGAGTTGAGCTCAGAAATGAGAAGTTGGAGAAGTGCATCTGACTTTGAGCAGATCTTGGCTCCCAGAGCTCTGGGTGAGTGGGATCTCTCTACCGAGGCTCCTCTGGTGCTCAGTTGATTTTTCAGGTGATGCCTCAGAGTGATTTCCTTGACAGATTGCAATGAATTGACAGCTTAAAAGGGCTCTTTGCAGAAAAAGTGACAAGTAGAAATGCTCTCTGACTAATGGAGATAGAATTGGTGTCACTGAAGTAGACAGTGGATTCTCCAGGTGAATGTCTTACTTTGAGTTTGTGTAGAGAAACTGCCTGAGGACTATTTTGGGCTATACACTGTGCCTGGGCTGGGGGACTAGGGGTGGTTAGTAGGTGAGACTGGAGGAAATTATACCATTTACTTATGGAATGGATAATCAGAACAGTTTCTTGGGAGGTTTTTCATGTTTGCATGTCCAAAGTGTTGTCACAAGTTGATTGCTTACTGATTTTCTTGAGCTTTTCTCATTCTGCACCTGTATTCCCTGCTTTGAAAGATGAGGCATGCCAATTTATGTTTGGTACTTGGAAAAGAATCTCTCATTCTCTGGGATTCTCTGCTAAGGTTCAGCTCTATGGCACTGTTCATGTTAAGATTCCCTCTGGCTATTTGTACCTGCCTCTCCAGTTGCTGTCAAGAGCAATTGACAAGAGGGGTTTATCTACAGCTGTAATCTTTACCTCCTCACTGGACCATTAGTAGACAGAGGGTTTATTAATTCCTATTTTGCATAAACAACTTCTCAGAACTCTGGAAAGTGTTCTTCTACTTCTCAATATTATTTTGTTGAAGTGGCTTTGCCTGCCTTTCTGTGGAGGCTGGAGCACTGATCTCTGCTGGGTTTCTCATAGGCTGTGGTGGTAGGTAAGTGTAATAAAAGCCCTAGCGCTTCCTAAAGAAAACTTGTGCTACATGTTGGAGAGTAAATAGAAGGAAATTGATTCAAATTTCTTTCAGTTGAGAGCTATTTGCAATGTCTTTCCAGCTTTGACCTCTGAAAATAATTCTTTTATTTCCCTCCTTCTCTCCTGCTTGCTGTGGAGCATTGCACAGCAAAAGGAGTGCTGCTGGAGAGGACTTTCCAGCGCCTTGAACTGTAATAAAGAAATCAGATCTCGCCAGTGTTGAGCCTTAAGTTCCCATAGTGCATACTCTGAAATGAAATAATTTGCTCTTGTATTTTTGAATGGCATGAAAACCAATCCTATTTCTAGGAATAGGAAATGAGATGCTCCTGAAATCAGTTCTGTAATGTCTCTGGACAGAAGTCAAGAGCAGAGTAAGGTTCACTGAACAGAGCTTGACAACATGAGATATTTTTCATGCGCTTCATTGTGAAATACATATCTGAGGCTGCATCAGGACTTCTGTTCTACACATAGCATATTTTTTCTCAGTGCAATGATTGAACAGCAATAGCAAAAAGAAGCAAGGCAGATGGCAGTACAGAAATATCCTTGGTTTATTCAGATGAGCCCAGAAGAATGAATAGCCTGATGATTGGATGGTATCCGTTATTAAGTGTATAAGTTAGTCACCACTCTGAGTATTTCGTCTGCTCAACAGTATGGAAACCTTTAAACATAGACCACTACTGTTGCAGTTATTTGTGTGAAAAATGTCCTGTTATAAATGGTTTAGTAGCATCCATTAATAGGAATGAAATTCATGGGCGATTCTGTTGATGACTATTATTTAAAAGAAGCTGCATTGAATAAGAAGCTGCGTTTAATAGAGCTGCCGTAAAGCAATCCCTGCTGCTTGCCTAGTCTTTTCCTCAAAGAGGAAAACAATCTTCAGTTCTATTTGTACATATGTCACGACTCTCATGAGGTAGAGTGAGCACCTTCTGCAGCTTTAAAATACCTATAAAAACCTGCTTGTCTGCTACTGGTACTTATGAACAGCAAGGGTTGGAAATAGGAGCTGTTCTATTACAAAAAAAAACCCTACTGCTGCTAATGGGAAGGAAGTGTTCGAAGGTCAACGATTTCTAGCAAAAATAGCATCTGAATGAGTGTTACTGTGTACACAAGGTATTTGTCAGTTATCTCTGACACTACATAGATGATTTACTCCAAGCAACCCTGGGGTCCTTGGAGATCTTACACCAATGACATGAACGTAAGTCCTCTGGTAGGAATGGATTTTGTGGATGAAACTGAAAACAGGAAAAGCTTTAATAGTAAGATTTGAAGATAAGACTTTTACTAATTTGATCATCACAAGTACTGTGCTTTATAAACCCTATATGAAACCAGCTGCTGCCATGGTTAAGTTTCAGACTTGTCACCCATGGGGGTTAAACCCCGTTTTAGATTGTAGTTTCTCCAGTCAAAATATTCATGGCAGTATCAATTTTCATGTTTCTCATGCACATTAGGGCTTCACATTGCATCAATACATTCACATTCACATCACTGCTTAGCTGGGAATCCCTTCTGTGAGCTCAGGTGTGACAAACGCCTGTGCAGCAGCATTCTGAACCAGGCAAATCCATGATCTTTAAGGAGCTGGGGGGAAATGGAGTTTGTATCTTATTTTATAGTCTGGGTCACAGTATAATTCCATCAGTAATACCAGCCCAACTGGAGGGGTTAGCATGCTGGAATTATGTTGTAAGGAATGCACAATGGATACTAAGGGAGCAAGTGTGACTTCAATCACTGTTACAGTCTGAGGTTTTAATTTTTAATAGTGAAACCTGTAAGTTCAGCCGCTTTAAATAATACAAAACTAGTTGTCTGAAATGTAGATGTTGCTCTAGCAGAACCTGTCACTAGGCAGTGCAGACACTGCTGTCAGGGTTCTTAGTTAACTGATGAATTCACATCTGTTATGGGCAACCACAATACACCCATACAATGGAGTCTGCAACAGGGAAGGGAAAGATTTGCTTCTCGTCTCTGTGCAAACTGCAAAATCCACTTGTAAAATAATGTTGAGTCTGTGCCTCTGCATTGTTCTTTTCCTCATCTGAAACAGCAAAGTGTCTTGTTGCTTTTTAGTATGTATGTTCTCTGCCAACCTTTGCACTCTGAAACAACTAAGAAACATTAGGAATTATTTGTCCTTCACTAGGACTAATATCAGCTGAAGAGAATCATTTGTTATTCACATTCTTAGGAGTAAAACACTGAGCAATCTGATAAGGCAATTCCTGGAGGGAATAAAGAGCTGAATACTAGAGCTTTTTTGGAACTGAATTTGATTTTCTGATGTGATTTCTTTACTGAGAAGTAGAGATCCAAAGTACAGACCGTTTTGCTCAATGATCTCAGATTAGACTTCTGTCATAATGCAACATCATAATGATAATACAGGTTGTAAAGATCCAGTCAGATCTCAGTTACACCCACATTGCCATTATCTCCAAATAATGCCTCAGAACCCGGTGAGTCTGGTCAAGAAGAAAGAGATTACTGTCTAGAATTCTATTCCCTCCCCCTGTCTTGGGAGCATTGCTTTGCTGCAGAGGTTGCCTTGATTCAGTGTTCAGCCTAGGAGAAAGTAGCTTCCCCTTAGGGATAATTGGGAGGCACTGGTGGATTATCATGGCTTGGTCCTCTTGTAAATGTTCAATGAATGATGCTTTTTCTTTTAAGAATGGGAAAAGAACACAAAAATGCTTTAGAAATTTAAATTAGATTAAAAGGATCTCTATGTTGGAGCATGGGTGTTCTGGGATTCACAGTTCTGAACTTTGTGTAACTTTGTATGAAGATTTGTATGCTGGAGTGAAAAGAAATCAAACTTTCCTATATTAATATTTTCAATATAGATACTGAGCATATGGGGCATGAATTTGATTAGTGTTACTATAGTGGATTCATACGTCAAACTTAGTGAAATAGCAATTAGACTTCCCTGAAGCTAAGGCAACCTCACAGTAGGTTTCATGGGTGCTGATGAGATGCAGTCAGCAGCTTTGTGGCTGCACTTAGCTCTCTTTTGTTCCCCTATCCATAGGTATAGAAGCCACTTGCCACTGTAATGAAGTTCGGGTAACTGAATGGCTCTAAACCTGTCTGTATCTCCAGAAGATACAAGTTATCACCACTGATGTAAACATTGAATCTTGCATTTAAGGTTGTAATCAGTGTTGAAGTTTCCAGTGAAGTCATTGGTGCAAGTTTATATTTAGAATGTATTTACAGAGAAAGCCCTAAAGCTGCCCTCAATTCCAGACTTGCTACCTCCACAGCCAAAGAACCTGCAAGCATGTCCCTTGGCATAGCTGCAGGCCTCTCAAAGCAGGAAAGACCCCAAGGATCTAAAACATTCACTGTCTTTTTATGCTGCTGATAGGTTCCCTTCTGGCTGCTCCATCCTCAGTATAAACAGAGGAGCTAATCTAGTACTATCAGGCTCATTAGGAATCATCTCTTAACTCTCATGTGCTTTTGCTTGCTCTAACTTCAGGCTACGCCCATACCAGCAGTTTTGCTCTTGTATTTCCATCCCCTTCTGTTGTCAGAAAGTCTTGGTCAAACAAGAAAAGAGTTTACACAGCAGAGCTCAACTAGGGAAATTTTGTTTAATCAGAGCCTCTGGGAGTGTTCACACACAAGGATCTTGTCCAGGCATGGAGTATGCATGGCTCTGTGTGGTCCTTTGGAAGGGAAAAGGAGCTTTGCTGTGTAAATGGCTGCACCAAGGGCTGCCAAGGCGCTGTGTTGTGAGCAGCCACTGGAGGACTTCACTCTGCTGCCATCCAGCTCATTAGCTTTCCTTAGCTCACATGTTTATTTATATAAACTAAACCTGTGAAAACAAGGCAGTATGTCAAAGTCAAATTATTTGGTGTGACTCTCCTCCTTCAGCAGGAAAAGATGGGGCTACTGTACTCATTCATCTCCTTCTCGTTCACTGCAAAGTAACACAATTAGCAGTGAGAACAGGCTGCCAATCCAGTGAATAATCTTAGAGATCTCTGAGCAGTTAAGCATGTTAATTAAATTGGCATTGCAGCAGGAGTTTGAGTTAGCAGGCTACCAGCAGTCTTTTGGAGGAGCATTTCTTTCCCTACATATCACTTGAAGACTTCCCAAGTCTAGAGAGGTTTGCCCAGATTCTTTGCTGCTCTCCAGAGACTTTTCATTTCAGGGGAGCTGCTCCTGATCTACAAACTCTGCAATCTCAGGCATGCACTCCTTCAGTGTATTTTTCATGTTTTTAAACACACGTTATACACTTGTTGCCCAGAGAGGTGATAGAAGCTCCATCTCTAGAGGTAATCAAGGTCAGGTTTGATGGGGCTCTGAACAAACTGATCTAGTTTAAAGATGTCCCTGCTCACTGTAAGGGGGTTGGACTAGATGACCTTTACAGGTCAGTTCCAGCCCAATGTATTCTCTACTACACTGTATGGGATTTACTCTACAATTTTCCACTACTGCAATCTGTTCTTTCTGTTGCATTTCCCTCTGTTCTTGTTAGCTACGAGATTTAATAGGCACAACTCACTCTTGGCTGACCTTTTCACACTAATCTTGAGGCTCATCATCCTGATTTCGTATGTCTGCATTAATATCAACAAAAATGGTACCATGCAATACTGAAGAGTTTATGTGCTGCCATCACAACAAAGTCCAGCTCAGTTTATCTCCAGCTAAATAACATCCCTTTTGGGATATTGCTTTTAAAATATTAGTACTTGTTCTGTGTTTGCAGAAACTTGCACCACTTACTCTTTGTCTTGAACAAATCAGAGCATCTCATTTGAACATAAGGCTATGTTTTGGCTTATGAATAACGTACAGGTAAACCATAACTCAGCAGTATAAATTGGAAATAGCTATGTGGGGTCAGAAGTGCCATACAGTAACAAAGGAAAACAGTGAACTTTATTATCTGTGTCTGATGTAATGCTTTCTGTGATTATTGACTTCAGTGGGTTTTATTTACACTAGTCAGGACTGGTCAGCAAGAAAGGGAATATCAACTAAAGTTTCATTTGCAAAGCTAAATCCCTAAAGCCAGCAATGCACCCTGGCTTCTCTGCCCCAGTATTGTCACATTTGCAAGCAGATTGATCATGTCTCCACTGGCCACCTGGTTATTGGGAAAGAAAAAGTAGGACTAACCCCTGCACCTAGGATGTAAGGCCCAAACCCTTTGGAGACAGACATAACCTGCATGTGCACTTAAGAAATTGCCTTATCTACAGGTGTCTTGTCTGAGATTTCATGTGAATTCTTGGTATTCGATAGTAGAACAGAGTTGGGCACACACTGCCCACAGTTCCCCCATGTAGGGGCTTGTCCCAGCCCTTCAGTGTCCAAGGGCACCCATTCTGCCCTATTTTGAGTACTTTGCTTTAAAAGCTGCTGGAACTGGTTCACAGAGGGAAAGTCATTGTGCGTCTTTTCCTCTAAAATGGATCTGTAGGAGGTTGGATGTGCTGAACTAGTATATTTCTAAGGACAAAAACTCCTAATGTTTTTGAAATTTTTTTTCCCCTGTTACCATGTTGCCAAGCAACATTTTTACAGTATCAGCAGCTGGGGAAACTTAAACTCTGAATGTCTGAAAATGGATTAAAGAAGAAGAATGAAAGCACCTATGTTGTCTTTTGGGCTTTACCCTTCCACTGCTGAGAAAGGGGTATACCTCACTCCACCAGTAGACTCACAGATTATTAGAGATTGGATTTATTTATCTTAATCTGTCTTTAAATGTCTTAACACTTGAAAGTGAGGTTAGATGGACATGAAAGTATTTGCTCACTAGCTAATAGACTTAAAATAGAACTGTAAGGTCTTCCAGTCCTTTTTTGCTATGGGAGGTCACTTGCTGTTGTCCCATCACTTGCAGTGGAATGGTGGGATGACATGAGTCAAAGCTTCTCTTACAAATCTAGAGTGTATTTGAGCCTCCTTGCCCCACAGCAGGTAAGACTGTTTACTCTTGCTATGGAATTAACGGAGGTTAAAAATGATGCAATGCCACCTGCAGCAGAACCTGGTCTGACTTAATTATGACAGCCTGAGGCATGTGGCAGACTCCTGACAGTGCTTTGGCATTTCTAGGGAAGTCTTTTTGTCTTGTTTCACTTGTATGGATAGGACACTGGGGACCCTGGTGTACTGAATGCTGTTTGAACACACAGCAACAGACTTCTTGCTCTGCAGAGTTTAGTCAACTTGATTTCCAGACTCTTAAAGTGCATATATTACTATAATATCCAGCGGTCGACGAAGTTCAGTCCCATTGGGCTATCAGTGTGCCATCATATAGTAAAAGATGGTTTCTTCTCCAAGGAATTTATATTCGAAGGTGTTCTGCAGTCACTCCGTAGCTTCTGCTTAGCTTTAACACTAGAATATTTTCTAATCAAGTCTGAAATCCATACTGAGACTCCATCTCAGGTGACCTTCTAACCATTCTAACACTAATGAGGATGAAGAAGAGTGAGCTTTGGAGCTTCGTATTTTGTTTTAGAGTCTGAGTGACCTATGTTGGCTCCATGCAGGGCAAAAGGGATTCTGTCCCCTTTTGAGCAGATAAATTGAAAGTAATAGACTTAGAAAAGTCTTGCTTTTAAGTCAACATGGATGAGGAGTTCTTTTAGTCTCCCAGTTAATAGGATGCAGTAGACAGCCACATAACCTGTAACAGATGGGAAGTAAGAAAAACGTTAACTGAGTGAAACATTTTTAATGTAGAAAACCCTGCTTTTAAGTCAATGCTGAAAAGATTTCTATCTGAAGGTGTCTAAATTCCAAAGCCATTGGAAAAAATACGCTCAAGACTCTGCACAGGGGCTCCTTGGTGAAATTTTACTGGATGATATTGCATAAGTTAAATCATACACTAAATATTTCCAGTGGTTAAATTCATTTCTCAGTCACTAAAACACAGGCATTACTGTCATATGAGAATCTGTATCATTATGTGCCACATACCTGTAAAGCTGGCATTGCTGCTTCAGTATCACAGTATCACAAAACATTAGGGATTGGAAGGGACCTTGAAAGATCATCTAGTCCAATCCCTCTGCCAGAGCAGAACCAACTCGACAAAGTTGCACAGGAATATGTCCAGGCAGGTTTTAAACATCTCCAGAGAAGGAGACCCTAAATGCTCCTGGGCAGCCCATTGCAGTCCTCTGTCACCCTCACAGTGAAGAAGTTCCTTCTCATATTTATGGGGAACATCCTATGTTCCAGCTTGCCCCTTGTCCTATCATTAGATGACACTGCAAAGAGCCTGACTCTATCCTCCTGACACCCACCTGTTCTAAATCACTAATGCACACTAAAATATTAATATTTTGGTTAGTTCTGTGAGGGAGCCTCTTACTCCAAATGATAATTTACTGATTTTTTTTTCAAGCCAATGAATATTAATCTTCAACATATATCTGATGCAAAACAGAGGACTTTATCCAAAACCCATTAACATTAGTGGAATGATTCCTGCAGGATTTGACAGGGGCTGAATAATCCTGAGAAAGAATAGTCTGAGAAAGGTTCCCATTTTGGAGATGTGACTTTCTGCAATAATTGCTTCCTGGAGTAGAATTCGGCATAGATATAAGTTTTTTGTTAGACCTGCACTAAAAACTTCATTCATTACCCACAGTATTTGCACATGTAATAGCTGTGTGTTCCACAGTGACAACAGCTCTAAACTTGGAAAGTAAAGATCTATATTCAGAAATATAGCTGTGGGCACTGCAGAAACAGCTTCAAAATATCTCATGACGTAACAGTGATGCTACGTCTTCTAGACCCATGAAACCTGGTGACAACTGGGCCAAGGTCTCATGTGTTCCTTGGTGACTCACCAGCTTTAGGATATGATGTTTCTGTTCTGCGGTTGAGTTCTACATTTGACCTAGACTGGAACAGAAAAATACCCACCTCCTACTTAGCCAGCTGGGCTGGAGCTGGAAGTCAAAATGTTGCTGCTAGAGCATGGGAACATGAATAAGGCATGGATGTGGGACAGGTACCAGCGTGTGGGGTCATGGCTGTGAGCACAAACATAATGCTTGAGCAGGAGTTTCCCCAGGCTCACTTGCTAATCATAACACAGCAGATCTTCATGTATACCATTTTGGAGGCAAGTATGTTATATTGACAGAGTAAAACCACCCCAGACTTCTTAGGGAAGAGACAGCTATACTTCAGTGTAAGCCACACTCTTTGCTTGGAGTGTTTTCTTGGTACATGAATGCTGGTGTGACATGGCATCAATAAATGCTTCTGTAGCTGCCCAGGAAACAAACACATGATGAGAAGCAAAGTTATGCTATGGATTAGAAACTGGGATCAGTGCTAGGGTTGGTGGAGGACTTTAGTTGTGAGGGTTTTAAACCGTTTATCAACAGTCTAGAAAGGTGGTGAGGGATGAAGTGGCAAAATCTGCAGAGTGTATAAAGAACAACTGGAAAATAAACCAGCTTTCCAACAGGGTAGCAAATGCTGTCTCATACTGGCTGAGCCCACTGCTACACACACCAAACTATCTCCAGGCTATGTATGTTCATAGCTGTCTTAGTGTTCAGATGCTGCAGGGCCAGACAGAAAATAGAGATAACTGGAAGCAGAATTAAGACTTCATAGAAGGAATAAGGGTGATGAGAGAGGGAAAGGCTAGAGCAACTCTTGTGCTGGATAAAATTAAATTTGATTGCTGCATTTTTGGTCTGTTTGTCAGAACATCACAAAGTGCATATTGGTGTTCTCTGTATGGAAAAGCAATTTATGTTAAAGTCACTTTAGGGCCACTGTGACTTTCTTCTTTCTCTGACCCATATGGCTGTGATTAATAATGGTCACAAATTATAATGCTGATTATCACAGAAGTGGCATAAGGACCTTTAATGAAAGCAAATCAGCATTTAAAGAAGACTAGCTAAGATGGGGTGATACTGCTTATGTAGATATGAACTGCAGCAAATGATTCCAAGACCTGTTTGCTGAGAATTAATTCTATAACAGATGCAAAGGCCAAAACTGTGGATGTAAACTGGAGATGAGCTGGCTCAGAGCATCTGGTACAGTTTTGCTGTATGCTCTGGGCTGAGCCTCACCTATGCCTAACCTCCTCCTGTCTGCACACCAGCAGCTGTCTGCAGGCAGATTTGTACAAGTGTAGCCACTTGCTGGTGCACATCATGGAGTTTAGACATCTGCCTGAAATCCTGGAGCTGGCTGGTCCAGGGGGTTTTGGCATCTGAGTTAATTTCATGCTTGTGGTGAAGGATGAAATAATCAAACTGCTGCTAAAGCTCTCAAATGAGGATGTGATAGGACAGACTGCTGCAGATCCTGTTTTCTCCCCTGTGCCCATATGTGGAACACGGGCAATGTGATGTGGTGACTTGTGTATCACTACAGATGACTGGTTGTCACTTCCTGCTGGGGACAGCACCATTGCTCCCAGTGTGACCAGCACAGATGGGTACAGAGCCATATGGGGAACTCCCTGTTCAACCATTCCCACTCATGGCTAAGCTGGTTGCTGCTGAAGCATCCCCAGTTCTTATCAGCTCAGCAAGCAGAACTCTAATGGATTTCAGAAAATGCAAACATACTTAATACTGACTCATTCTTACTACCTTGTTACATGATCCTTGTGACTGCAGGCCATGTACTATCAATAACAAACAAATTACCAAAGACGTATCAATAGGAAAACTTTAATCACTATATGATCAACAGGCAAAACCAGACAAAGCAAAATTAGGCAAGGCTGTCATATTGCAAGCAGTGATGTAGTGAGATTCTATCACTTTTCAGGCACATTAGGAAGTCCCTATAAGATCCACAGTCTATCAGATTTCCCAGTATCTTGAATATAATTTTCACAGTACTTTAAGAAGTACTAGGAAATACTTCGGGAAGTATTACTAAGTTCATTTGGCAGATGAAGACCAGAAGTTCTCTTGTCCAGAGGTCTAATCCCTTTTCCCAAGTCCTTAACTAATTTCATACTGGAACTGTTTCTTATCCGAGTAGGACTTACTTTTAGCTACACTCTCATAAAAACCACTGCTGCTGGCCACACAACAGGGCTGAGATTTGTTTTTACAGCTGTATTATTAGCCAATAATTTACCTGTTGCACAGATGTTTCTGAATTACAGAATCACAGAACATTAGGGATTGGAAGGGACCTTGAAAGATCATCTAGTCCAATCGCTCTGCCAGAACAAGATCACCTAGATCAAGTTGCATAGGAACATATCCAGCCAGGTTTTAAATATCTCCAGAGAAGGAGATTCCACAACCCCTGGGCAACTCATTCCAATCCTCTGTCACCCTTATGTTCCAGTTTACACTCACTGCCCCTTGTCCTATCATTAGATGACACTGAGAAGAGACTGGCTCCATCCTTTTGACACGCACCTTTCACATATTTATAAACATCAATGAGGTCACCCCTCAGTCTCCTTTTCTCCAAGCTCAAGAGACCCAGCTCCCTCAGCCTTTCCTCATCAGGGATGAATCCCTGCCCTTCCTCTGCCAACCCCTGAGAAGCTGCCTGTGTCAAAGGAGCTCCTGACATCTTCTGCGAACCAACCTAATCAGTTCATCATCCCAGCGGCCAGCTACCAGCTGTCAGCTAACTGGTACCCTGCTCTTTGCGATCACACCTGCCAGCTTGGCTCCCAGAGTCAGGACACACACACTGGAAAGGCAGTGACAGCAAATAACTCCCACAAACCACAGAGCTGGCAAATATGTCAAAAGCATTTTGGGAGTGAACTCTCACTTGAAATCAATGATTCAAATGGGACTCAACTGGTTCTTTATTAAGGGCTAAGGGCAAACTTCATATTTCATATTCATCCACACATGAGCTGGATGGATTTTGTGAGCAACTGCTGGGTGCAGCACTTCTCCAAACCATGCATTATTAAAATCCCACAACGGGAGGAACAAAAATGGATGGGGTTTGCTCTCCCAGCCTCATCCAGCTTCACAGAAGGAGTGACCTTGCCTCATGCTCAGCTCCTGATACCCTGCCCTGGCCTCTCCGATGCGAAATCACACTTTGCCCCCTTATCCTTTTGCACTTCACCACTGACACCAAAGGAGAGAGGTGAGTCCAGTTCTGGGTCCCTCAGTTCCAGAAGGACACAGAACTGCTGGAGAGAGTCCAGCACAGAGCCACAAAGCTGATGAAGGGAGGGGAGCATCTCCCTGATGAGGAAAGGCTGAGGGAGCTGGATAAAATGAGACTGAGAGGTGACCTCATTAATGTTGATAAATATGTGAAGGGTGGGTGTCAGGAGGATGGAGCCAGGCTCTACTCAGTGGCATC
>JAOXOE010076544.1:0-28373 GCA_028565055.1 Phoeniculus purpureus
GGAGCCAGGCTCTTCTCAATGTCATCTAGTGATAGGACAAGGGGCAATGAGTGTAAGCTGGAACACAGGAGGTTCCACATCAATATGAGAAAGAACTTCATGGTAAGGATGACAGAGCACTGGAACAGGCTGCCCGTAGGGGTTGTGGAGTCTCCTTCTCTGGAGATGTTTAAAACCCACCTGGATGTTGTTCCTGTGCGACTTGGTCTAGGTGATCCTGCTGTGGTGGGGGGATTGGACTAGATGATCTTTCAATGTCCCTTCCAATCCCTATGATTCTGTGAGTTTGCTGAACTGGCTGACCTCATTGATGATAGACAAGCAAAGGAACAGGATTGTCTAGTTCTGGTCCATGTTAGTGGTGGGCCTCAACCCCCAAACCGCTGAAGTCAATGGAAGCATTTCCCATAACATCAGTTCTTTGGTCCTTATATGGACAACTCCTCTCATGAAGCACCACTATGTAAAACACACTGTCAGGGACAAGCCCTCTAATCTCATCTATAGCTTCCTGAATCATAGAATGTATTTGGTTCCAAGGGACCTCCAAAGGTTATCTAGTCCAAATCCCCTCCAACAAGCAGGGACATCTCTCACCAGAACAGATTGCCCAGAGCTCCATCAAGCCTGACCTTGAATGTCTCCAGGGGTGGGGCTTCAAGCACCTCTCTAAGCACCCTGTTCAGTGAGCCACCACCTTCAGATTAAAAACCTTTTTCTCATGTTCAGCCCAAATCTAAACCTTTTCTAGCTTAAAACCAGATCCCTCCTCCTATCGTTCCATACCCATGGGCATCACTAGAGGAATCTCAGTATCAGAGGATGAAGGTGAAGGCAGCATGTTCGGCTCCCATGTTACAGGATGCTCTGACATATAGCTCAACACAAATACGTGCCCTTGAATGCTTGTTATAATCCTCATCTGCCCACAGTGGCCTGGAGGAAGGAAAACACATGCTTACTGTGCTGCTGCATGGGGACTGGCAGAAGGAACAAGTTCCTTCAGGGAAGCTTTATCATCCTGCAACATGTTGACCTGAGGACTGAGGTCTGCAGTTAACCAAGTGAAAGAAAAGCCAAGAAATTCATTGGACGTATTTTTGCAAGTGCCACCTTCAGAGAGGGTGGAACTAGTGAGCAAAACTGATTGTGAAGCAGAAGCACAACTTCCATATTAACTGTCATGGGCAAGAGGAGTGGGACTTATTTTTTTCTTCTTTATTTTTGACACCGCTTGAGGATGAGTGGCTGCACTGCTGGACCAGTCAATGAGCACTGAGGAGTAATCAGTTTCACACAAAAGCTTTCTGAAATAAATGCCACTGCCAGCCTGGGTTTGCTGAGTGACTGTACAGCTGACCCTGCCTTGAGCAGAAGACTCAGCTAGAGGTCTCTTGAGGTCTTTTTGCATTCGTATGTTTTATCCTATGATCCCAGAGTCACTCACCTCCTGCCATCTGGGTTGTGTACCAAGCTTGAGTTTCTCCAGGACAAATTGGTAGCAGACTTTGGTTAAAGCCCTCCAAGAGCTGTTATCCATGTTACAAATCCAGATCACTGTTTCACAAGCTTTACAGGCTCCCAACAAACAAAGCCAAAAAAAAGGAGCAGGCAGCAGGAGTGAGCCCTGGGACGATACATCACAGTCTGCAGAACAGAAGTGCTTTAACAGACGTGTGGGTGTTGAAAGGCAGAAAGAACCATCACAGCAGTAACTGTGACCTCCTGAGCACACGGGCCAGCTTTGCAATTCTCACTTTGCTCATACATGCAGGACGCATCACAAACACCTTCGTAAGATCTAAAGGTATCTGGACTTAACACCTTAAGGGGATGCCATGTAGGAAAGCAGCATTGTGATCCCTCTGCAGACCCACATGCTTGCTTGTCAACCACAAAAAGAAGAAGGAGGCCCCAGCTACCATTTAGGACCTCAGAGAAAAGCCTTTTCTTCTCCAGCCATCCCTGTTCTTTCCACAGGGCTCACGACCTGAGATTAAGTCTGGATCTGGAGTTCACCTCAAACTGAGAAGAGCTGCAAGACTGGCCCAGACTCAAATAACTTCATAAATCTCTTGGAGATGAAAAATGACTCAACATACCCTTTATGTCACAGGCATGGGAGGAATCTGAAAGCACTTGTAATGTTTTGCCAATTGAATAGACAGATTAATAGCTGAACACTCGGAGTTGTATCACAAAACTAGAGACTGATCACACTGCTCTGTCAGCGCAGACTTCCAGAAGAGCAGTAGAGCACAGAAATGCAGATACTGGTCACTACGGTCAGACAGGCAGCTTGACAGACAGAAAGAGCTGGATCCATCCATTTCGACATCCCAGTACAGCAGTTTGTCATGAATGGATGTATGCACTTCATTCACAAGAGAGAACTAACAATGTACTGATACAAAAGAGCAATTTAACAAAGTTTGACCAGTAAATGCTCCTTTAAACAAGATTCTTTAAACCACATTCAATGGCCAGTACACTGGATTGTATACTGCATGGAGGGCTGGGTCACACAAAGCTGTCAGGAGAGCCTCCCATTTAAAAGACTCTATGTACATGGTCTTTAAAATGCCCTTAATGAAGCTGCAAAGTGTTTGCAGTTATTAGCCACTTACCCAGGATCTGCTGCCTCTCAGAGGCGTCTCCTTATCAGAGGTTCTTGGCCAAGGGGAGGTCCTGGCAGTCAGCTGGCACTCAGGAGAGCTCAAAGGGCTCTTGGGCTGCCCACTATTTATGGGGTAAGATGACTGACTCATAGTCAAAGCTACAGACTAAACTTACCTTAAGCTTACTGCCCAAGTGAGCCCTTGGCTGTTGTGCTGTTACCTGTTTCCCTTGAATCAATATTGAGCAGGATGCAATCACCACACCTAGAGGCATCATTACTCCATCATTAGCTCAGCAGCAGAACACAGGAGATAAGTGCCATGGTGATGGAAGGGGCTAAGCAATGTAGTTCCCCTGATTTCAGTTCCTGGACTCTTAGGTTGCAGGCAAGTCAGATTTTCAAGCTTTTTCTCAACAGCCCCAGGGTAAGAGGCACCAGACTGCCACTGCCAGTGAAGTCATTGCAGTAGGCTGGCAACCTCACCAGGACACTGTCCCCCTCCGGAGCTGGGCACTGAGGGAGCAGAATTAAATGTCAAGGCAGGCAACACACACTTGAGAGCCAGCAGGACAGCTTTTGGTCCAAACTTAGGTTGAATTCTTCTAATGCAAACCAGCTTCAAGCTTCTGCCTGACGGAAATTCAGGTGATCCTTATAGTCAAGAGAAATGAAACAAACAGCAGTTCATTACAACCACCCTTGGAAAAAAACAAAACCAGTTTCAAGCTGTAAATCCCAGCCCACAGACTCTAACAACATAAAAACAATCTATCCAGGAGAAGATGTTCTCCCCAGCCTGCTAGCATTACTCACACATTAAATCAGAACTGACAAGGCAATCTTTTCAGCTGAGCTGTTCTCATTCTTCTTTTTTATCACAATGAAATAATTCCCGTTTTTAACCACTTCCAAACACTTGCACTGACGCACCACCGAAGTGACAACGCAGGCTTCCAAGAGGATGATGTGCCTGACTTCTTCCAAAGCAGTAAACAGACAAGATGTTAATGAATTGGAGAAGTATTAAGAATTTGGTTTGCGAAAGGAAACGTTTTCCAACTACATAAACCGTTCCAACAACTATTGATTGCGCTTCCACCCCAACAAGACAGGCGGAGGCTGATTTATGACAGCGGCCCACCCTAACTATCTAACCAGATTTAATACAGTTGCCATCCCATGACACAATGATGTATATTTTTGTGGCAATCTTGCAAATAATTTGTGAGGAATAAGGGCTCATTCCTCAGCCATCAGCCATAAAGCTGTCCGGGGAGGGTCTCCAGCCCTGTCTGTGGGACAGTGATGTAGTGAGGAGACTACAAAACCCCATAGGCTGTAGGGAGAATGGGGGGAAGGGGGGAAATCTCAAATTTATGGATATGAGCTTTTTCAAGAGACTGTGTTGTTACCGTTTTATTTAACCATAAAGCAAAGATGACAAAGTCTCCATTAGAACACACAGTGTTTACCAAACCCGACTTGGTGCTGTCTGACAACAAATTCAAATGGGGCCTGTGTAAGCTGGCAATGCAGTGTTGGGTGGTCTGGAGACATCTGGAAGCAGCTTTCCCTCTGGAAAGCCTGAGGTCAAGGTTGAGGAGTGAAAAGTGGAGTTGTTCAGGTGCCTTAAGGAAGAGCCCCCATGTCCACAGGCTGCTAAGACACAAAAAGATTGTGCAGGAGATGCCCCAAGGTACTTAAACTGCTTTGCAGATCCAGTCACCACCTTCATTCCTAGAGGCTGGCAGGGTTCTAAGTGAACTCCCACTGGATGAGAAGTCTGTTCTCAACCTGGTTCTCATTAAGTGCTTTATGCAAGACAGTTTCTATCTATTTATCATAAAGAGAGCTACATAAATAACTTGTAAAGCATTGTCTTCTGTCCTTTGGCCCAAAATGTGTTAAACAGGCGAGCAGGACAAACTGAAAACCCCTCCTACCATTCCTTTGCTGTCTTCTCTCTTCTCCAAATCTCCTGTTTCACGATGGTCTGAGTCTTTCCTTCATTTTTGCTCATTGCCAGACTTAGAGCACACTGGCTTCCCCATCACATCTCAAAGGAAATCTGATCCACTGGAGCTCTAGTACACCCAGAGATGCTCCAAGCAAGTTTGAAGATGGAAAGCAAACAGAATAGGGCTAGGCAAATTAGGTTAATGGTTGGACTATGATCTTGGAGGCCTTTTCCAACCTAATTGTACGATGCTGACTGCAGCTGCCTGTTTCACTCTGAGTAACTGGCACTGCAGCAGGTTTCCCCAGGGAAAAATCCATGTTTGCAGGCTCTAAGGATGTCTTATGTATTAGTGGGGGGGGGGAAAAGAGGAACAAACAACAAACCCTCAAGTTAACTACAGAACACAGACCCTGCCAGAAACAAGCTGAGCATATTTTCTTTAGTTGACTAATTCTTGTTTATTTTCCGAAGGCTGCTGCTATAAAATTCACAACCCAATTACAATTTCCAGGCTGAAAGAATGGCTTCTAACTGCACTGTTTTCCATCATGGCTGGAATCACTGCAAGGAGGAGTGGAGTAATGCAGCACGATTTTGCTCCCTGCACAAGAAATCAGATCTGAGCATTCTCAAATGATTTACAAAAGACACATTAAATAAACTATTAGCAGTGTTTCTGCCACAGATATGGGCTGTATCATAAACAGGACAAATTGAAAAATACGGGTCTGCTGCTGCATTGCAAGGCATCAGAAATGAGGACAGTGCAGTACGTGCAGAGCAAAGGGGCATCAACTCAGAACTGGAAGGAAAACTCAGGTGATTTTTGAAACGTGGGGCTGGGCTTCAAGAGAGCTGGATTGTTGTCTGGCCTGGCAGAAACTTTCAGTGTGACTTTGGGTAAGTCACCTGGCCAAGGGCAGGGGGACTGCCACTGTGGACAGAGCCAGCCTAGTTGTCCTGTCAGTGTAGCTGTCTCCACATAGCCACAAACTCATGTACCTTGGGTATCTAAGCTTCTGCTATAACCAGTAGAGATCAAGAATCAAACATTTCTACACTACTGTTTCAGAGGTTCTGCAGTCTTTACCATGTTTCTCACAAGCATTCCTCGAGCACTCACTTCTACCATGCGTCTGAACTTCATGAGATGGACATGGATCTTGTCCCAGACTGCATGTTTTGGGGCTGAACCATGGTCCAGGCTGGCTTTGGCTGGATTTACTCCCAATTCATTTAGAATGGGGAGAAAACAAATTGTCTTGAACAAAGTAGCTGCCTACAGAAAGATAAATAAAATATATCCAGTTAAAGAACTGAAATGATTGGAGAACTATATCTCCTGTCTATTGCTTCTTCTTGCAGCAAGAGCTACAGTTAATAGCTTGCAGTCTGAAAGCAGAACACGGACAGAGAGGATGACCTTGAGCAAGACATGCTCCTTCAGGCTGGAAATCCTTTAGAGACACTTTCACATACAGATGCACGCGCACAACTGTCTCCACACACTCAGCAGCTGTTTCCAAACACAGCTTCTAGCCCATAAGACCTCTTGCAGCCTCTTCCATGCAAGGATTGACACCAATGACCCTGAAATTGATCATATCCTACAACTCACACCCAGAGAAGTGGGACTGCTCACCCTGGACATCTGCAGTGCATACAGGGTGGTGGACACAGCAGTGTGGAAGCCACTTTTCTTCCATGGAGCTCTGTATCTTCCTGCTTCCCTATTGCATAGGTTTTTAACACGCTGTCTGGGTTTGGGTTGTTTGGGTTATTTTTCCTGCTTTAAATTTTAAAAGTTCCTTTTCAGCCTGACAATTAACTTCTGTCATCCCTAACAGCTCCACCTCTTGCCTCAAGCTTGTGCTCTCAACTCAATAAAAAACAAAATAAAAGCAAGAATGTCCAAGCCCTTGAAGAACCAGTCTAAGTCGTGTCTTGTTCATTTCAAAACGACGGTAGGTATTTCTCTAAGGCAGGTGCCATCTGACCGTCCTAGCTAGGCAGACAACCTGTTACAGTGTGAAAAACAAGAAGAAATTTCAACATTATAGGGGTACCAAGAACACAGGGAGGAAAAGCAGTGAGGCTCTTCACAAAAATCACAGAACATTAGGGATTGGAAGGGACCTTGAAAGATCATCTAGTCCAATCCCCTGCCACAGCAGGATCACCTGACCAAGTCGCACAGGAACACATCCAGGTGGGTTTTAAACATCTCCAGAGAAGGAGATTCCACAACCCACCCTGGGCAGCCCATTCCAGTGCTCTGTCACCCTCACTGGGAAGAAGTTCCTTCTCATACTTATGTGGAACCTCCTACATTCCAGCTTACACCCACTGCCCCTTGTCCTATCATTAGATGACACTGACCAGAGCCTGGCTCCATCCTCCTGACACTCACCCCTTACACATTTATAAACATGAATGAGGTCACCCTCAGTCTCTTTTTCTCCCAGCTAAAGAGACTCAGCTCCCTCAGCCTTTCCTCATAAGGGAGGTGTTCTACTCCATCATCTTCACGGTTCTGCACTGGACTCTCTACAGCAGCTCTGTGTCCTTGACCTGAGGGGCCTGGAAGTGGACACAATATTCCAGACGCAGTCTCACCAGGGCAGAGTAGAGAGGGAAGAGAACAGCTCTTAATCTATTAACTGCTCCTTCTTCCAATTCACATAAAAAGACATAAATCAATATCATGTCCAGCAAAGTCTTGTTTTCATCATTCTGTTTCTCCAGCACATTCTGAGCCCCTGAGTTTAGAGCAGGAAGCAAAATTGTGTTTTAGTGTCAAAATCTGCCACCTAGAGAGCAAGAGCACAGACGATAAGAAATAGGTTTGTAGGCTGTTTGGGGTTTTTTTTTTTTTAAAGCAACTCTCTCGTAACATTTCAGATGTGCTGAAAACTATAAATTTGCTGCACTTTTACAGCAACAAAGCAGATTTTAAGAGCCCCTTAATTATGTATCTGCACAGCACAGACATCGTTACAGGCAATTGCACTACTTTCTCCCAGCACAAACACTGCTCTCTGTGGCTTAGTGATTTTAGGACAGAACAACAGCTTTTCTCTATAAATGCCCCATAAATGTGTGTGGTTGGTGTAAATAGAGAGCAATAGCAATCTCTCTTCTTTTGAGATCATATAACTGTTGTCAAGAGCAAGTCAGTTCTTGATGAGAAATCTAGGATGCTTTGAGTGAACTGTCTGGTCCTGCTAAGTGAATTATGGATGCTCAGCAGGTCCAAACATACATCAGGCTGAAGACCTTGTGTGCCAGAAAGCCTTGAGTGGAACTGCAAAAGCACCAAACAATGCCGAAACACAACCCTGATGCACTTCTGAAAAAATCTGAGGATTTTAACTGGAGTAAAACTGTCAGATTTGCACTTCTAGTGAAATATCCTGTTGGCACATCAAATTCAAATGGAACAAGTTGCCAATTTCCTTTTGAAAATTCAAAGTGTTTCAGCATTTCTGAGTCAATACATTTTCCAAAATCGCAAGCTTTGATTCCCAAGTTAATTTAACACCATATTCTCACTTGTATGTGGAAAGCAGATACATGGAAATAACCTCTCCCTAAAAACGATGCCTGTCAGGGTTTAATTCCTGTATTAATCATCTCCATAACTCATTCAGTCGCAGGGATCACGCACTTCATTATACAGACAAGGCAGGAAAGGAGGAAGAGGGGCAGATGAGACATAGCTATAAATCCAGAGCAGTGCACTGCTTAACTCTGAGCTTTACTTGGCTTGTACTACCACCCATCTCAACCAGCACCCTGTGAAGGTGCTTGGTGCTTTGTGTTGCACAAAGCAAAGGTTAGATGCAAGTTAAACAGCAATTCCCACATGTGCTGCTGCCTATGGCAACTCACACCCCTTAACTACAGGAGACCAATCCAGCACCAGCATGTGTCTCTGATGAAGAGTTAAATATTTCTCTATTACAAAATTCAGAAGAACCAATTATTTAGTAATAAGGACACACAGCATAAACCCCATTTAATTGGAGTATTGCAAGTCAATAGCCAAGAGACTTTGTTGTTTTTACAGTTTCTGTGGAAAACATCAGACTTGGAATCTCTCCTCTTCACCTGTACAGACAGTTTGGGAAGAAACAGCCCACAGCGTAAAACACCCTGGTTCTGCTGCCTGCCAGGTGTCCACAGTGGGGCAACGCCTCCTATTGCTACCTTCAGAAACCACCTGTAGACTCCTGCCTGTATTATCAGACTTGTACACAGCTCCTCTTACAAAAAGCTTTAATCTAGTCCTGACCAGCGACAGCCAGTGAGAAATAGAGGGCAAAGGAGATGGTAAACTGAGGTAATACTTAATTCCAGAGTTCAACACAGCTGAATTTATTGTTTGGGTGTCACTGGTTAGGTACTACCCTGAAGACATCGGAACAGCAGCCAGCCACTGAGGTTCTTGAAGCACTGCACTACGTATCTCAGGGCTTCATATCCAGGCATTTTCTGGCCCAGTTTGCTCGGCTCCCACCCATCACTTTGCTGCCACAAACAGAGCCAGTCACCACATCTGTTGGGAATCAGTGCCCAAATCTGAGCAGACATCAGCCAATAATCTCACTGTTTTAAGAACATCTTGATACCAGAGCACAGGGCTGGCCATCCTTCAGCAGCCCCTCCTTCCCTCTCCACACCCCCAGTGCACAAAGGAGACCTGATTTCAACAAATGAATTGACATCAATCTTTTGTTTTCACTGGGGAGAATCAACAAAGTTAATATCGAGAAATCTTCTTGCTAGAATCTCACATCAGAGCATCATTTTTAGTACAGTGAGCGACTTACCACTGTCTTTCCTCAAAATAGTACAGAAAAACTGTTTTTCAACCTGAAAAACATCATAAACACAAGAGAAAAAGGTCAGGCATTGATATATTCTAAAAAACACAGAAGTCATAGTATCCTTTAGGTGTGACAGACCTCTCTAATCAACCTCAAAAACTCAAGAAGAAACCACTAGTGACAAAATTAGGTACTGTTTGTAGAATGGCAGGGGTTGGAAAGCACCTCTAGAGATCATTCAAGCACAAATGCTGCCCATCAAAAGAAAAAAACACCATGAAGTGGACCTTCACATTTTTCTCTTTGCTCAAGAAATCAGTGCGGCAATGAATTCACCCCATCAAAATTAACTTCCAGAACTTATCCCTCAAAAGAACAAGTGATTTACAGTTAGACACCAATAGATCATGGGGAAGAACCAAAAGGAGTATTTCATAATACTTAATGAGAACTCAAACACTAACATCAGGCAATTTTCTCTTGCAATTAAAAAGATACTTATTAGATTGTAAAGCAACAACAGGCTGAAGGCACAACACTAACACACCTTTTGCCTTTAAAAAAGGGAATGAAGAGTTTTCCAGATCATTCAAAATATTTATTCACAAGCGCAGGCAGTATTAAACAGATGTGAATGTTTTCCAGAGAGACACTGTCATCAGCAACGTATGAGTCTGATGATATTTGTCAAGTGAACACTTTTAGGCAGCAAGAGAAAACTGTAAAAACTAAGCCTTTCTAACCAACAAAGTTGGGTCTCTTTAGCACTGAGGAAATGCTCAGCTCCAGCAGAGCTGAGTGCTTCCCTGGACTCTCCCAGAACCAAGCAGCTGCAAGGGTGCAGCACCAGATGTCTGCTACAAACACTAGAACCAAGAAGGCATTTTTAAACCCATCCTCAGATTTAAAGATACGAGGAAACTTTCTCAGAGAACAAAAGTCTCTGGAGTTTATGGCTATCTTCTAAAATAGCTGGTGCCTTGAAAAGAGCTTCCATGGAGTAATCCCTAGCAGAAAACTTATTACACCTCAGTTGTTCAGGTGCCTGCTGTAACACTGCTGGCAGTTCACCGAGAAGCACTAGCCATCTCAAAAGATGTGCCATCAACAAACCCAGCACTAGGTGAGTTACGTTGATTTGCCGTCTCCTGAGGAATGGCTGCAATATCCTGACACTTACTGATGAAGAACTGCATTCTCACACTGACCAAGACATGTTAGCCCTGGCATTTTCCTAGAAATATGAAGTCTGGTTTTTTTGCTCCACATTACAGCAGGTACAGGCAGAAAACTGAGCAGATGTAGTAAGAAGATTCCTATCTGCTGTCATAGGCTTCATCAAATGATTTACTACTCACCACTGCTTTCAGCCACCTAGTTACAGGCTGTCACATTCATTTCAGTAAATATGAGAAATACAGCAGAGAATACAGCAACTGATCTCTGTGTCCTGGGGCCCAGATCTGATGCCTGACCACATATGAACATGCTTTCAGAGTGGCAGAGATATGCATTCCATCAAGGTTTAGCTCTAGGAACTGTAAATGTCAGTATCCAGATACCTGGCTAGTGCTTGCTTTGGGAAGAGAAATTCCACAGGCACTCGCGTAAGGAAACAAAGAACAGTTTTAAACAAACACCACCACAAACTTTCGCTTACAGCACCTTTATGGAACACAAGGTCAGCTTTATACAAGTCCCAGGTTACATGAATTTTCAGTCTTCTATATAAAGAATGCTATCTTGGGTTCAGTCCGTTCTGGTAAAACTTGTAACATTCATTTATAGGCACAGGGCTTGGGCTACTCCCAAGAAAAAGGGCTTTCCATTATAGTGCTGGGAGTGGTTAACAAAGTTACCATAGTACATTCTTTTTCCAGAAAATAGTAATTCTTCTCTACTATGTCCCACTGTCACGAGGATTTCAGAACACACAAGCAACGCAATCCTAGTTAAGATAAAGAAGAAATGAAGGTAATGAAGCTAAGGACCAAATCACTTTCATGGTTACAGACACTTTAATAGTTATGTGCAAGGAAAATTAGATTCATTTTTGTGATGTGAAAATCCATCTCTCCATGAAACAACCAACTCCTTGCCAGCAGAGGGCTACTCTGCACAGCTCAGCCGCCTCAGAAAGAAAGTCTGGTCTTGAGGCATATCCAGCTACATGGACCAACAAAAAACCCATTCAGATCCAGCAGCTTTGGTGTAATGGACGGAAACTTTGGCCTATTCCTCAAGAAAACGTATTTGCCAACAATGAATAACTAAGACTGAACTTTAAAAATAAAGCAAAGTAATATGTGCATAAAGTCTCTGCCATAATCCTTAAAAGCATCTCTATAAGTGACTTTACCTTAAAAACGGGCAGTGCTTAAGTTACAAAAGATTACTTGTTTATGATGATGGAAGAAATGGCTCTGCTTCAGGAATTCGAAAGATGATTCAGATTTAGTGGAAGATTTATTAATTTGCTGTGATTTACAATGAGGTGATAATGTCTGAACCAAGGAGACATCGAAACAAGTTTAGACAGGAGGTTTATGGCTTCCAAGTCAAATTTGTAGACCAGTGTCAGTCACTTGGGCAACTGAAGACTAGCAGACAAACGACAAGCGGAGGCCAGGTGCTGCACTGATATCTTGGAGACTGTATTCCAAAATGTCTTCTCTTACAGCAATTTCCTTTTCTCAAACTCCTGCAAATAAGCACACAAAGATTGCAAGTGTGGGAAAACAAATAAAGGCTTCTATTACTGCTTTAGTTTGTATTTATCTTAGCAAATGTGATTTTCATGATTAACAATTGCAATGCAAAATGTCTAATGAGTGCAAGTGAGGGGAAAGTAAGTACAGTCTCACTGAGTAAGTACACTCACATTGCAACGCTGTCAAGGAACCCTTTGCTCCTAGGCAGAACTTAACAGGCTTGAAAAACATCAATTCTGTCTAAGAACCACAGCAGAATGCTCACAGTAAAGGTCTCAAGCCAGGGAAGCAATGAAGTAAAGACTTTCATTTTAGTAAAGGAAAAACACAACACAGAAGGGAAGAATTCCACAGCAGCCTGTGAAGCTGCTACATTAGGTTGGAACAAGATGATCTTTTCTATGTTAACCACAGGGGAAAGAGAATAGAACAAATTAGCGCAGTTGAATTAAGAAATTCCTTTAACAGTAAGGCAATGACTTTATTACAAATTAAGAAAAATGTAAATAACTGTATTCCATACGTAAGGCTCTTTAGCTGTATGCATTCAGCCATAACTGTGGATTATTTCCAGCCATGATGATTCTGTGATTAGTACTAAAAATAGATCTATATGCCAAGACTTTCCTTCCTCGAAAAAGGACGTTTTCATATTTTAAAGTAATTCAGGTTCTTTGCATCCAGAAAACACAAGTTGCTACACCTGAGAGCAAAACATAATCTCTATTTTGCCACATTTACTTTCCAGTACATAAAACCACATGCGTAGATTATCTAAGTAAGAACTGCAGCATGTTGAGTCAATAGAGCTCTCATGTTTAGCCAAGATAAGAGCAACAGAGCATCTGGGTAAGATATGTATCCCTCAGCTCATGTTCCCTGAAAATCAGCTTCTTGCTTTGGGTGAGTGCATTTTCCAATGTCCAAGCAACGAACCTTGTAGATGGTGCTACCTAGCTGAGCAGGAGACATGCTGACAACCACACCAGCACTCTGAAGAGCTGCGATCTTCTCTTTAGCGCCACCCTTTCCTCCAGCAATGATTGCTCCAGCATGACCCATCCTTCTGCCTGGAGGAGCAGTCAGACCAGCTATAAATGACACTACTGGCTTGGCTTTTGGACCCTGTGAACAAAGAAAACACAGTGTCATGTGGGGAAGGAGGGTGAAGTGAAAAGCAATTACAGAGTTTTATTTTTTAAATATCAACTAGTCAGGTAGCAATCTTGAACAGCTGGACACCCCAGACAACATGTAACCCTGTCTTTCCTGATAGTCATCATAAACCAGAAGCAATGAGTAACTTTTGACATGTCTCTACAGAGCCACCTGTATTACAGAAAAAACAATGTTCACTACAAATATCATGGCTAGACTGAAAATCTAAAGCTGACACTGCTTTCCAGTCTGATTTAGTCTGGATAAAACTCCTAATTGCAAGCCTCTTCATTAAAGGTATGAGCGTTTTGAGAATTTTTAAGAGATTAGAGATTGAACTGAGTTTTCCTTATGGCAAAGGAGGCTGGCTAACTATGAAGGTGTGTTTAAGACTTACAGTATTATTTTCTTTCAAAAATGCTGCTGCATCTTCTTCAGCATTTCCTCCAATTTCCCCAATCAGTATAATCCCCTCAGTAAGAGGGTCCTTCAGGAAGACATCAAGGCAGTCAATAAAATTAGTTCCATTGAAGGGATCACCTCCAATCCCTGAAAAAAATCATCACAAGAAGAAAAACCTTAGCATAATGACATTGAATTTATGATACAAGTTTCAAAGAAAATTTTGGCATGAAGGATATTCCCAAAGGCTCGTAAGAGGGGCAGCTCTGAAGGTTCTTCCCAAGTCAGACTGTGCCAAATGCCAAACATCTCCCCTACAATTTCCAGAAAGCTTAAGATAGCTGAATAATCACCTTTCAAACCATAACCAAGATGTTATGACTAAAACAGAGGTTTTGTGTTAGACACACTAGAACCAGGACCCTAGCTCTAGAATTTTACTCTAAGAAAACAACTTAATTAACATATCCAACTAAAAGCCTCAGAATGCCCTCTCTCTTTATAACATTAAAATTCTTGGGACAATTTGTTGCCAGATTTACAACTTACTAGATGGCAGTTTACTGTGCAAAGCCGGTTTTTAGGCTTTTATTAATCTGATGCAAAAATGGTTAGACTTCTCACATCAGATAGGGAACTCATGTCTTGATATAACAGCAAAAAAGAAATCAGGATTTCTTCTGATAGCAGATTAGTTTAGGTACAACAGGCTGCTTCTGAGGAAACCTACCAACACAGAAAGACTGCCCCAATCCAACTTGTGTTGTCTGATGAACAGCTTCGTACGTCAGGGTTCCTGATCTTGACACAATACCTTTAGGAAAGAAAAAGAGATAAACTTAATACTAATACAGCCAAGTGCATGACTAGAGGCAGCTGCTCTTACGTGTGTTAAAATCACCTTAATAAACTGAACATGATGCCAAATTCTAATGCCAAAACATGAAAACTTGATGCGAGGTTCTATCTCCACTGCTTCCTGGGTTGGCATTTTTGACACTTAACTTTCAGACTACACCTGTCCAAAAAGCCAATAATATTGTCTGAGCATTCTTCACACTACAGCTTGCCCAGGAAAGAAAACTGAAAATAAAACTGAAGAACATATTTCTCATCTTGTATGCAAGTAGCTGATGCACTGAACTTGAAACAGAGTTGCAGCTCAATCAGTTGAAGAATTTTACGTTAATCGCATCTCCAGAATGTGATTAACACATGACAGATGCTCCGGAATAGAAACTTGCTGCACAAATGCAAGTTATCGCTTCAAGATGTTTGTTGCTGCAGCACACTGCTCTGTAATGCACATTCAGCACTTACATATCAGTATCACAAGAGACCATAACCCTAATTTCAAATTCAGGATGGAAAGTAATGCAGAGCCTAGATCAGGGCAAAATATTTACACGGGGTTTTCCAAGTCAAGACTTCTGTTAACAGTACAAGACAGAAGGTTTCCAGGAAAAACAGACATCTTCTTTCTACTACAAGCCATTTTGCAAGGAACCTAATCAACATTTTGCATGAACAGAAGAAAAAACACACCAGTAAGCTAACAACTGCAATCAACTGCTCATACTGCTAAGTAGCATAGAAGTCTGCTAGCAAAGGTGTTTTTCTTGCTATGTTAGCAAAGAGCTTGCTG
The DNA here is from genome assembly GCA_028565055.1 of Phoeniculus purpureus. Lineage (NCBI taxonomy): Eukaryota > Metazoa > Chordata > Aves > Bucerotiformes > Phoeniculidae > Phoeniculus > Phoeniculus purpureus. The sequence goes on from JAOXOE010076544.1 coordinate 15,326, forward strand.
TTCACTATTAAGACCAGATTGCCTCACAGAAGCTACAGATAAAGGTCCAAAGATTGTGGCTATTTTTATAGCTTGCATCCCAAGATTATCTAGTGATTCTTGAACACCTCATGATAATAGAAAGTTCGGGAGCACATCACCAAAGGTCACAGTGCTCACACTGGGAGGACAGCAAAGTCACATTTTTATTCTCTGATCCTTGGATCACCACTGAAGACATTTCCAGTAATGGTGGGACAACTGCATTCAGGATTCAAAAATACTCTTTTGCTCTTTATGCGCCTTGCATCCAGATTCTAGTATCTAGCAACTGCAAGACATTTCTTGTAGATGTTTAGAAAATTTCAACAGAACTTTGATTCAGAAGGGAGCTCAGGGCAACATCAGTTATGTTATCTTTCATAGTGATAAAGCAATGTCTTGATGGTGCCTACAAAGGGCACAACTGCAGTTAGCTGTTTTTTCAGTTCCAGGTTTATAGGTACTTCTGAAAGTTGAGGTGTAACTCAAGTGTAAATGCATCCTCCAGCATTGACCACACACAGTTATTCTCAAATCAGAAGTACTTAAGAGGCAGAAAGAGTTTCTTGTGTTAGAAGAACTGCACCAAGTCCAGAGTTCAAGAGCACTGAACATATTTTTCCCCACAGTAAATACACATTTCATCAAATAGAAAGACAGACATGATAGAGGATGTTTTGCTCAACAGCAGCATGAGCTGTTCACAGCAGTGTCTGATGCTTTATTTAAATACAACTGCACATTTCAGAGAAGTTTTCCTCATAGCCCACAAACAGCGTTATTTTAAAAATAATCCAGTTATTTCTCTAGTTTAGAGCAAAGAACAACAGAAGTCAGGACAAGCGACTTGCATGCAACAGGGTGTGCCTTTCTGACCTTAATTCAGCTGTCTGAGGAGTAAGTATATTTGTCACACAATTGTTAGAATCTTGCCTGTAATCTCTTCGCTGTAATACTGAGTTCACTAATGGTGTGGGACCCTAGTCCTCAGGCGCCAAGCTGTTGGCAATTGCAGCACTGGACAGCTTAGTGTTCTTGTATTCTAAGATAAATGGAGATATCCTCCAAGGACAGTGTTGAGGAAAGTAGAACAAGTACATTACGCTAAGGAAACCTCCATTTGCTTTGCCTGTTTCATCAATACTCAGTGACTGCTATGGTAGGCTGCCTGATTTTGGCCTTCTGGATTGATAATGATGAAGTTCACTTACAAACTGAAGGACAACAAGCTGTTACACAGCATGTCAACTGTCTTCAAGGCAGCATGTGACTAGCCTCATGAACAAGCGCACAAGAGAACTGAATTTAAGTTTTAGATGATGCATAAGTATTCAGAAACTCACCAATTCTTCCCTTCTTGTGAATGTGACCAGGCATGATACCAATTTTACATTCTCCAGGCTAAGGAAAGAGTGGGAGAAGTCAGATGGAACATTCAAACCACCACTAAGAATGGTTCAACCTTGAGGCAAATCCACAGGTCACTTACATTGATGACTCCAGGGCAGTTCGGGCCCACTAGCCGAGTCTTGTCCTGCCGAAGCAGTCTGTGTTTAACTCGAACCATGTCCTGCTGGGGAATACCCTCAGTAATACAAACAACTAAAGGCATTTCTGCATCAATTGCTTCATTGATTGCAGCAGCAGCAAACGGAGGTGGTACATATATAACAGTGGCAGAAGCACCAGTTTTTTCTTTGGCCTGCAAGAAACAAAAAAGACAGCAAGTATTTAGTGGAGTGATAGAGAACATTCAACAACTAGTAATTTAAAGTATGTCCACTCAGAGGCTATAAATTAAATGGATAGGTACTAATTTACTATAATCACAGCAAGTATTATATTCACTGAAGATGAGACACATACAGCCCATCTAGGGAAATGAGAAGTAACCACTGTCAAGGAAGGAACTGCCCCACTAACATAATCATAAATACCCTTGGGTAACAGCTCACTCTAAAAATTCATTGTACGCACCAGAATCAATCAGAAACCAGCTGCATGCTTAAAGTGTAAACAGACTCTGGACCTCATGATGGAAGCCAAACTCATGCTTGACCACCCTTGACTGCTCCTTCTTTTATAAGGCTTCAATTTCACTCCTTGCACAGTGACATGCATGGCTGAAGTATTTGTCTCTTCTGTGTGAACAGCAGAATAAAGAGCCCTTCAGCAGCATTAAATTGTTTGTCCACCAGTCACCATTTCAAATTACCTCCTTCACTGAATTAAACACAGGCAGACCCAGATGAGTTTGTCCCCCTTTCCCTGGAGAAATTCCTCCAACTAGATTGGTGCCATAGTCCAATGCCTGCTGGCTGTGAAAGGTGCCCTATGGAAGAGAAAATAAGTAAAGTAAAAACATACGTAATGGCAAATCAAGTGAACAAAAACATCATCTTTAATTATGAGGGCAATTTATGTCACTTAGATTCATTATGAGAAGGGAAGTTTTCACTACATATATATGATTTGATGTATATATTCAGGATATGCTCTGCTCCTTCTTTTAGTGTGCTGCACAGTAAAGAATATATTGGTGTGCGTTGCTAACACACCTGCAGACACAGCAGGTGCAGACTTGTATTGCCATATCAAGTCTGGCAGATGCATTTGCATCCACAACTAGCAGACAGTTTCAGCAAAAGCAGTATTTTCCCCTTGCAAATGTGTAGAAGAGAATGTGAGAAAATTACTGAATATCCTGAAATAAAACCAGAAATTTAATGCATGGGCACTGACATTCAAAGCTTTTTGTGAAAGCTAAGCTGCTACAATTGTAAGGGGCTTATAGGTTCTTTTGCAAGTCATCTTTTACAAAGAAATTCAGTTGTATACAAAAGCTGAAGAACAAAACTAAGAAATAATATAACTGAGATGACTGAAAATCAAGTTCTAAGCTTGTGCTCAATTAAAAAAAGAAATCTAGTCTATGGAGTTGAAGGAAAAAAGTCTACTTGGACCAAAGCAAGAAAACTACAATGGTTACAGAGTCCTGATCACAAATTCCAGCTTCCTACCAATACAGACAAAACCATTAGATTACCCCTTTTATAAGCTGTTACGTTTTTTGGCCAACTAACTTTGAGCTGAAAGGAGGACTTCACATACATACCTGTTTGCCTGTAAAGCCCTGACAGATAACCTTTGTGTTTTTGTTAACATATAGGTTTTTCCTTGATGCTGAGTAGGAGCAGTGTCGTACTCCATTTTGTTGTACTGGAAGAGAAAAAAAAGAGCACAAACCATTAATCCACTGCTTTGTTAGACCCTGAGTCAAAAAGCACCCTACCAAGAAAGTGCACAGTGCTTATTGTCAAAAGATTAATTGATCAAGTAGCTCATGTTTTTAAAGCAGCTCTGAAAGATATGCTTAGTGCTTGTCGTTTTAAGATATTAAGCACCTACAGTCCACTCTATCACTGATCATTCAGTTTGCAAGGAATTAGGCCAGGTATTTCTCGAATACTCACACCAGAATTCCTCACAACAGAGAGGAATATCTTAACCATTGTTCTCATCTGCAAATTAACGTGCCTCTGTCCCCTAACAAAGTCTGCAAAGTGAGAAAACAGAACTAAAATCCCAATATCCCAGAGGCTGTCACAGCACAGGTACTGCATCAGAACGCTGTGAACGCAGTGCAGCCCAGCCTGGGCAATGGAGATCTCTCAAGCTGAGCCAAAACCTAATACTAAGCAACACATACAGCAAGAGACCTTTCCCCAACATATGCCTTTCTACAGGAATCTAGGAACCACTGCTTGAAACACACTTGGACTTGTCAGGAAATACAGCCCTCCAGATACTCCCCTGGAATGATTTTCAATTTAATTCTCACAAAGCCAAATAACACAAGTGTACAGAAAAGGAGCGCAGTGGATGCTGGATCAAAGGGACATGGAGAATGACCATGTCTCTATGGAGGGGAAAGATAAGTTGACATTAAGTAATGAAAAAGAGAAATGCACAGACATTACCATACAAGGAAGTTTGAGGTGAGCAGGAAAAAGAGGCTGTCCAGTAAAAAAAAAGGATGCATATGCTTTTTCAAATACCAGGTTTGAGGGGATCAGAACCAATTTACTCCTTGTAACTGTTCTAGATAAAAAGTGTATTTTGAGCTTAAACATGGAAGGGTACAATCCTCCTATTTAAAGCATAGAGTGAACATGAGGGTGCAATCCTACTACAGACACTAACACCAGCATGTTACTAGACACCTCTTTAGCTCTTTCCAAACTTTACCACTTAAGATCTAGGAAGTAAAAAGTGAAGCTGAAATGAAAATAAGAGATTCTGAGTCACGGTCCATGGACTGTTCCACATTCTTCCTCAGGCTTGTGTGAAGAAGGGAGGAATTCTCATTTTCTATTTTTAGGAAGATATTAAAAGCTATTAAGTGGCATAAAAGTAGCCTTCTTCAATATAAACCAATTATGCACAGAACTTATTAAAAGGCACTATTAACATATTGTAAACAACACAATTTCTATGGGCTAGTAAGAAAGATTTAAGACTGATGCACATACAAACAGCTATCACAGAGCTCCACAAGATTCTTCCACAAGTACCTTTGCCAATTACAGTTAAGATTTACTTCTATGTGAAAAAAAGTGAGAAGAAATTTAAAACCATGCCAAGAAGAAGCCTATAGACATCAGCTCTAGTGCTAAACCTGAAGTCCTTTCTCTGACCTAAAAAAGTGCTGATAAAAACATACAACCATCTCCTGCCACTGTCTAAGGCGCTGCAGCAGCCCCTCATCTTCAGACAAACATAAAGTATAATTCAGCCAGATTTTACAGAAACATACAGACTAGCACACAGTAAACTTCTAAGAAAAGTGGTAGAAGTTTGTCAGCTAAAGACCTGCAGAGTCTTAAACTAAATCTTAACTTTATCCACAAATACAGTTACAGAATTTGTTATGTCAATAAAAAATACAAAGCAGCAATGGGCAAAATACACCAGAAGACAAGATTTAATGAAGAGGGTTATGAGTGTGTCTGTGGAGAGGTAGAGAAGCTATTCAGTGCCACAGCTATAGAAGACAGCACGGCATGGTCTTTATAGTTGGGCAGCAGCTTACCCTTCCTAGGCAAGGCTAGAATGCACCTGAGCTGCAGCACCAAGTCACTCACACAATTGGCGAGTAGCAGCCTGCCTCCAGCAAAGGAGAAACAGAGAAACAGCTGGTCTGCTGGTCAGGAGAGCAGGTCATTTGTTTACTTGATCCAAGCTTTCTGAGCCACTCACAGACACGGGATGTGACTAGGTGAAACTCAAGCCAAGAAAAGGTGGAAGCTGTTACAGTCATGGTCAAAACCACCAGTGATGCCTTGTTGGGAATGGTCCTGGACTTCCAGAATCATGAAGGTGCATGTGTCTGAAACCTTTTGATGGATCTGTGAGGGTGAAGAATAAACAGGCAACACTAAACACTAATCCAAATCCAACTTTTATACCTATTGTCTGTGCCAAAACATTGATAAATCCAGCTGCAAAACAAGAGACTACTGTTTGCCAGGCTCTTAGCACACTCTCAATTTCAGTATTTTGAGAAAAAAAACAAAAATTGAAAAACAGTCAGTCACTTCTCTGTATCATGTAAGCAATACACCACCTACAAGGGCAGGCTGAGAAAGCTGGGGTTGTTCAGCCTGGAGAAGAGAACTTCTCATGGCCTTTCAGTATCTTAAGGCAGCCTGTAAGAAAGCTGGCGAAGGACTTTTTACAAAGGCTTGTAGTGACAGGACAAGGGGATATGGCTTCAAACTGGAAGAGGGAAGATTTAGACTAGAAATTAGGAAGACGTTCTTCACTATGAGGGTGCTGAGGCAATGGAACAGGTTGTCCAGGGAGACTATGAATGCTCCATCATTTTAGTGAGGCTGGATGGTGTTCTGGTCAACCCGGTCTTGGGAAAGGTGTCCCTGCCCAAGGCACTGAAGAAGAACTCTAATCTCTGAGGTTACTTGAAACTTAAACCATTCTGTGATCCTATAAATTCTATAGTCCCAGTTTAGGCACCCACTGTAAAGCTATTTTCCAATAGTTGCAACCTTGCAAAACACAGGTTTTTGAAAGCTGAAGTTTGTCAATTCTAAGTCCTGAGAAGACTGCAGAGATATACTTTTCAAGGATAAGAAGCTTTTGAGTATTTTCCAAGCTATCAAAATACCACAAGAAAGGCACCAATAACTAAAAGACAGCTCACATTCCAGGCTTTGTGCGGATTTTCTCCTGAAAACTGCATGTGTTTCTTACATTTCTGAAGAGCCTTGGTTCAGAGAAAAAGCAGCTGGTTCAAAAGACACTGGCTATAGGCTTAAGCTCTTTGCTGTTGTCACAGAGGAGCAGCTTAGCATGGGACTGTCTGGGGAGAAATACATGTTTGAAGAAATTTGACCTAAAAAAACCTCTCACCTTCCACTTAGTGGGTTGGGTGAATCCATGCTCTAGGAGGTTTTTAAACTGACACAGTAAAGCTCTCGATTTCTAGCACTGTCTTATGCAGAACAGTTTGCCTCAGCTATCAGCACAGTAGGAGACATCAGTCAAGATGAGGTTCTGCTGCACGTGGCACAAACTGCAAGTCCTAGGTGCAAAGAGCTGACAGTTTAAATAGTCAAGACAGATATAAGATGAAAAGGAAACAGGTGGAAAAGGGTCTAAGTTCATGGCAGGTAAGAGTCAGAAACAGAATTCAGGTCTAAGTTTCCACCAAGGACCTTCACTGACCAGACTGTACTGCTTCACAACTTCAACCCCTTTGGAAAATTGCTTTTACCAGAAACAAATGTAGATGCCTGTGTGTTAAATGCATGTTGTCACAAGAAGACAGGAGTTAAAAAAAAAAAACCTACAAACCTGCTCTTCAGCCAAGAACCATCACTCACTGGTGAGGCTATTTTGACACACACTTCTATATTACAGGGCTTGTTACAAAGGTGCTGGCTCCAGATGAAGTCCTAGAGGATAAGGACAAGCCTTACCAAATGCAAACCTTACCAAAATGCTGCATTTTGTCAGCATTCTACCATAATGCTACTATGTCCAAACAAACGCCTGCAATACACTTTTAGAAAAGAGTTATTCAAAACAAAACAAGAAACTGGATAATCTTTCCTGGGCAATCCTTTCCTTTTTGCCCCACCCAAGTCCTGTTTTGCATAGTCTGTGGTTTTAAAAAGAGTTATACAAACACTAAAGTTTATGTTTGCTTTCCAGTACTTTAGTACTTCAAACTGATACAAGCCTTCATATAAAACATCAGCTCTTTCATAGTAATCTTATTAGAAATAAAGAACTGCACTTCAAGAAAGAGGAAAAACCTAGCTCTATTTACTTCTTACAAGAAAATTCACAATCTGTAGCCTCAAGTGGGGCTTCAAGCTCACTAGTATACTACAATTAAGCAGCCTTTCTAGAAAAATACCCTATTATTTATCACAAAGTCCAAACATGAACTTACATGTTAAAAAGAAAGTGAACTATTTGAATGGTGTTTTATACTGCATGTAAATACAGTTTACACTGACCTTACAGGCACTCCTTGAGCAGCAACACATCCCAAGCACAAATCTCATTTAAAGTGATACAATCCCAGCTACATCTCAGACTCTGAGTAGTTTGGGTGGGGAGGAACCATTAAAGGTCATCTAGTCCAAGTCCCAGCTTACTACCAGCTAGCAGTATAGATACAGAATCTCTTCCTCACTCAAACTATACAGAGCTGAAAACTTGTTATTTTCATGATTCCTTGTAAATTTTCCTAGACCTACAAACAAGAATCTTATTAAAGTGTCTAATTAAACCCACATTTATCCCAGACAAAAAGACATGAGGTAGCATCCGAGGGTGCTCATCATATGAGCACAATATAAGAGCAAAGCGGAACAGCAGAGATTCCTTTCTAGTACCTGAGCAGGTAGTAGCACTTCTGGCACTGCAGGTAACTGAAAATCTTCCTATACCTCTCATTGAAACAGCCAGATAACTTGGCAACGAAGGAAGACACTTCTTCTCCTTTCTATTGTCCATGCAAAGATAGAAGAAAGCCTCAGAAATCATACTGTCTGCAATACATATGGGGAAAATGGACACCAGTGCAGTGGAAACTCGAGGAAGGCCTGAGGTACAAAGGGCACCACTCAAAATGTTTTGTTCCATACAAATATCTCGACCTCCTCCATGGTCTGAAGATGACAGAACACAAACAGTTCTGGGCAGCTTCTTACATTACAGAATATAGATATTAAAAAAAAAAAATCTGTTGAAGACCAAAGTGCTGCAGCAGACTCCAAACCTTATGCTTAGAAGCTTGATATCAAGAATACTCCAGACACAATTTTTCATTCTAGTACTAAGTTGTCGTCTCCATTATGAGGCCGTGAAGTGTATATTCACACACACAACTACATTTGGATAATCAATCTCTTATCCCTCCAAAACATCTACAAAACCACCCTTAAAGATACTAGTTACATTAGCAGCAGAGGATCCTCATTGGAAAAGAAGTTTTCATTCCATTGAGGGATTGCTCAAAGTATTTTAGTCCTTTAAGATTATTTGCTCAGAGGATTGAGGTATTGCTCCCCAGCCTCTACTCTCTCATCCTTCACAAATTCTGTTAATCTGCAAAGGAGCCAAGAAATTAAGTACATTAATCAGGCTGTAAAGGACAGCTGAAATGGTTTCGCTACACCTACCATATTAAGACAAAGCAAGGACTAATAGAAAACAAAAAAAATTCAGTCCTTTCAGCACCCCTCATTCCTCACCAGAACGCCCCATTCACTGTGACTGACACCACTGGCTAAATGGGACCACAGGAGGCACTATGGCATTTCAAAGAAAAATCTTTAATTTAAGAAACAAAAACCAAGTGAAGCATCTCAGTGAAACTGCAGGCCCTTGAGCAAGAAGCACCTTCTTAGCACAGATCAACTACTTGTAAACCAACAAACATTTCCCCCTCACACACATACTTCACTAAGAACACATGCAGCTAAGAGTTTGTGCTTTTTCCTCCTTCCACACTGTTAACATAACAACAACTAACACTCCTAAGTTTGGATTGTATTTCAACTCTTAGCTAGGGCTATTCACATAACTCACTTTAATCTTTTAAGCTAAGAGCTCTCAAAATCTTTCTAACACCCAGAAAACCAAATCCCTAATCATATGATTCTATAATTCTGTAACTTTCTGTTCATAGCTAAGGTGTCCACAAAGGCACTTCAAAGGGTGGCACAGACCAGCACACGTCTCTCTTGCCTCTGTCCATACACAAACAGTGCTTTGAGTCCTCCTTTGAACAAGCACTACCCATTCATTGATGTATTTCATATCATGTTTTCACAATTTCCTGAGCTGAACCCAGCAGATACACATGCTGTATGCTTGCTTCAGCAACTCACCTACAAAAACTGGTAATATGTCTTTTTTTTTAAAAAACAGAAGACACTAGAAGTGCATTTTAAATAATTAACATCTGCTTCCCACAGTTATTTGTGACTGAAGACATATGGACAAAGTCCAAATTTAAGATTCCAGCAGCCTTTCAACATTCTGTCAAGAGTATTCAACCAAAGGAGGGCTCCAGTGAAGAAGAACTTAATCTTGAAGGCGTTTCCTTAAAAGACTCCATGAACTATTGCAAACAGAACGCTTCTTCGGACACTTAAGCCACTTCTCCCCCTCTAATGCCCAAAATAATTCAAAGCACTCCTACCTGAATCCGTTACTGCTATTTGCAAAGGGAACAACATGGGGTTTTAACACATAAAACTGCACCCAAGAGTAGCTTTGCTGGCAGTATAAATTAAGCTAAATTGGAGGCGCTACATTCCCATCTGTTCCCCTCCATGAGAACCAATTCTCATTAGGCTCAGGGGAGCCAATTCAAAGAGCTGAACTGGGAAGAATCAGCAGTAAGAAATCGGAGAATCTTGCACACAGAGGACAGGAGGTTTGAAAAGATACCTGAGCGGGTGGTAGGTGTGCCATGGGAACAACTCAGACCAGCTTAAAACCTTGTGGGAACCTTGTGTTATTAGACTCTAATCTGCAAGTCACCAGCATGCTAAGACAAAACAAACACCTATGAGCAGTAAAATGGGGTAGGTTAAAGTTTGTCCATTCATTCTCAGCTGCAAGAGCCAAGATTAATGCATTGATTCCTCTATTTATATCCTAAGAAATGGCTCTTGTACCTAGGCATAAGTAGAGGCTGCAGCACTATCTGTAGAAAAAAAATGCATAATTAATGGAAAAAAAGCAGCACTTTATATTGAATCGTGGTATTCAGAACAACACATAAAAACATTCAAGCCTCAAAATTAGTCTGAGACTACTCATGTTCTCCACAATTAAAGGCCAATAATCCTGACAACAAACACAAGTTTACCAAGTTGCAAAGTAAGCACGGGAGATACAGACAGATACACGTAAGAGCAACAAGGTTGGTGAAATGTCTAAAGAACAAGCCTTGTGAGGAGCAGCTGAGGGAGCTGTGACTGGTTAGTCTGAAAAAAAGGAGGCTGAGAGGAGACCTTACTGCTATCTACAACTACCTGAAAGGAAGTTGAAGAGAGGTGGGGCTTGGTCTCTTATCACAAGTAACAAAACAAGAAGAAATTACCTCAAATTGCACCAGAGGAAGTTTAGGTTGGACGTCAGGAAAAGCTTCACTGAAAGGGTCATCAAGCCTTGTAAGAGGCTGCCCAGGGAGGGGGTTGAATCACCTAAAGATATAACTGAGGGAACAACTTTCTGGCTCTCCACACCTGACCATTTCCAATGCAAAAACTTTTCCTAACAATAATTGTTCTCTACAAGTTTGGTTTTTTTTCCCTTTGCAGCTAGGGGTGTCCATTGCCCCGTACAGGCGGGCATGGAGAGACAGTCCTGCCTCTGCTTTACCACTACGCTAAGGCTGTGTCACAGGGCAGTAGGCACTGCAAAGGCGTGTTCTGACCCCGCCTCGGCCCCTCGGCGGTGAGGATGAGGAGAAGCGACTCTTCAGAGAGCTCTGCTCGTCTCACTTTGCAGCCTGGCGAGCCCCAGGGACAGCCGAGACTCTCCCCACATGGCCTTGGGTGACCTTGCCCCGCCGTAGGCCCGGCCCTTCTCCTCCAGCAGCGGGTGAAGGCTGCTGGGCCCCTCCCCCGCCCCGGGCACAGAACCCGCGGCCTGAGGGGCGGAGGGGTCGCAGGCCGTAGAAGGAGGGTGCAGGCCGCGTTTGGAAGGGGTGGGGGTTGCCAGGCAGCAGGAAGGCCCCCGAGGAGCCCCGGTACTCACGGCGGAGGAAGCGGCCGAGGAGGCGGGCGGCGGCGCGGCTACACTGGGACATCGTCCCCTTCACCAACGACACCGGGGCAGCGAAATGCGACAGACGGGCAGGCAGCCCTACGAGGCCCCTGAGAACTGCCCAGCCCGGCGCGCAGACAGGCAGCCCCGAGCGAGCCGATTGGCTCGGTCCGGAGGACCCCAGCGGAGGCGGCAGCCAATCAAAGGTGAGGCGGCGGAAGGAAGCCCCGCGGGGCATTGTGGGTGCGGTAGTGGGAAGGAGCCCTGGGGAGCAGGAGTGGAAGTCCTGCTAGAGCTGGATCCCCTAGAGCTCCATGTAGTTATATACACCTGCCTACATCACCTATCCCTCACTAGGAAAATTCCAGCTAAGCATCCTCTTGATGTGAGGGAGTTACTGGGCACAGAGAAAACATCATCAGGCACTGGAACAGGCTGCCCAGGGAAGTGGTTGGATTGTCATCCCTAGACATGTTTGAGGGTTGCATGGATAATGGAGCTTAGAGACATGGCTTAGGGGTGGGCTTGGTACAGTTAGGTAGATAGTTGGAATCGATCTCAAACGTCTTTTCCAACCTAAACAATTCTGTTATTCCTTTGGGTATCAACTGCACATAAAATATCTCAGGCATCAGATTACACAACGTAATAAAGACAGCTGCTATTTTTTCCTAAAAAGTAGGATTGTGTAACATGAGGGTTTCTGTGATTTGCTTTGGTTTTTTTCAAATCTCAGTAGCAGAAGCACCTCTCTGGTCATTCACATTCAAAATCTGAATGCACGTGGAGACTTTTGAATCTTTATATAAGTGCAAATCATTATCACCCTAACGATAAAAGTTTCAGGGTATGGAAACCAACTGTACAACATTTAGTTGGCCAGACATTCATGGACTTGCAAAAAAAGCAACCTGTTTTCCCTTTGTTTTAACACAGAGGTTTGGTTTCTGCCAAAGAACACTCTGTCTCACCATCATTAATTTAGCCGATTTAATAATCAACTGCCCAGGAAGAAACTATTCAGCCTGGAACAATACAGCAATTAGAAGCACTCAGGTAGTAATGACAGGGGCTGCCTTGCAAAGTTCGGGACAGATCCAGTTCTAGGGGTGTAGGCAGAGGATTAAGGAAGATTTTGGGAGTTAATCTAGAAGCAATACTTTTCAACCACTGCAGCGTGAAGGCCAGATAAGGGGTGGACTTCAGTAAGTAACTTCATTTTAAGAGCAATGCAGATCCTGGAGCTGAACCTTCTCAAAATCTCACACCCAGGGTCAGAGTGAATTCTAGTAAAAGTATTTTTCTTGCTTTCTTACTCATAGTTGGGTTTTAATCCTGTTTGAAACCAGGACTTCCTGATACTAAACATGGGATCTCTGCAGGGGAGTTGACTTTCTACTAGTAAAAAGCCTAAAGGAACATCATGTTAATGTTTACCTGCTCCAGGAGTTCCAGCTCTAGCAGAAAACAAAACCGCACTGTCTGCTAACATGTTCCTTTACATAGAACTTTATATGAAAGGGAGATTCACTTCATGTACAAAATGCAACTTCTTTTGTTACCTCCTTAAATCTAGTGGGGAAATCACAGAATCACAGAACATTAGAGATTGGAAGATGATCTAATCCAATCCCCCTGCCACAGCAGGATCACCTAGATCAAGTTGCACAGGAACATGTCCAGGCAGGTTTTAAATGTCTCCAGAGAAGGA
>JAOXOE010076737.1:0-28335 GCA_028565055.1 Phoeniculus purpureus
GAAGTGATCCTGCTGTGGCAGGGGGATTGGACTAGATGATCTTTCGGGGTCCCTTCCAATCCCTAATGATTCTATGAGTCTATGAGTATGGGACAGTATAGGATTTCACATGTGGCAGAGGCAAGGTCCCCTGGGGAAAGCAAACAGAAGCAGCAGAGGAACACTGACCCAATGAACCAGCATACACGCATAACCCATATAAATGCATACACTTTCTGTTTTACACTTCTCCAGTTTCAATAAATGAAATGGAAGCATCAAACTGGGCTCTGCACACAGGCTAGCAAATTACTCACCACACAAACTGGGGCCATCTGGAGAGTTTACATCTTTTTTCCACTAGGAACAAGAGACGGTCGTAATTCTGGCACTGAGATGAGCTGAGGGCATCGGTTTCCATGAAAATCCCTATGATATCAACCTGATTATGGGGGAAATAAAAGTTCAACAATGCAGCAGATGGAGAAACTCAAAGAACAGGCAAAATGAGAGGCTGAGCAAAGCAAAAAGCTGCATCTCCTGCCTTGTCCCTTTAGCGTGGTCAGTTTGCAACCACACATTGTCACTCCCTTATGCCATGTTCCTTGCTTATCAGAAGGCTACGTTTGCAAGGCTGGAAGACCTGCCACCTAGTCATTTGGCTCTCACAAAAGCTAATAAAAACTAGTATTTATCTTGAAAATACTTATTACGAGAGGCCAAAATTACACTGGAAGTGGGTCAGCGTTGGGAAATGGCCTGTAAATAGTAGGGGAAACTATTTGAAGTTATGTCATTGATGCCTATTGCAAATGCATTTTAAAATACAGGTTTAAAGCAAGAGTTACACTGTTGGGAGCCCAGTTTCCAGCCTATTAGCTTGGTTCTGCGTGCAAACACATACCAGCCCACGTAGCTCTGGCTCTGGAAGCTCTTCACCAAGTCCTGTGCTATGGCAGAAGCTGAGAAAGCAAACCGTCACATTGAGAGAATGACAGAATCATTAAGGTTGGAAGAGACCTCCAAGATCATCGAGTCCAGCTGTCAACCCAAGACCACCATGCTATGCCCACTGCTGGCCGTGTTATTTCTGACGCAGGAAGCCACTGGCCTTCCTGGCCACCTGGGCACATTGCTGGCTCATGTTCAGCCAGCTGTCAATCAACACCCCCCAGGCCCTTTTCCCAAGTCTTTCCCGAGCTTGTAATGTTGAATGGGCTTGTTGGGACCAAAGTGGTGTTCAGTGCCCATGAAAAACCACCTAGTTTCTTCCTGCTTCTGCAGCTTCACCTCTGCTACCAAGCTCTCATTTTAAGGACCATCACTGTCATGCTTCAGGCCAAGCTTTTATATGTGCATGTGTCTAAATATACGCGTGCAGACGCACGCGCGTATGTGTACGTGTATGTCACTATACATCTGTCTATCCCTCTATATTTATACATGTGCATGCCAAGCACCAAATGCTGTCCGTAAGGAACTGGATCAATCCAGAAGAGTCTGTTTCCCATTTTGGATGCTGTCATCACCACACCAGCTGCTCACCCCTGTTTGGAAAGTGAGAAGAAGCCTGAGATAAAAGCTGCCTGAGAATTTTACATCAAAATCTAGATGTGTCATTGAAACAAAACAGTTTGAAGCGCAGGCACTTCGAAAGTGAAAATTCCTGCACGAAAAAATAGCTTGAGAAAGGCTTCCAGAGACGACTGCGTTTTCCTTCTCCCTCCCTTCTGTTTCATGAGATGCTGATGACAACACAGCACAGGGTAGCACAGAAGTTCAACTGTCCTCTTGTATCTTGAGTATCAGCCAATTTAAAGCACCTTTTTTAATGTCAGGCTTCCATTGCCTGGGAGCCAAGGGATGTTTTGAAACAAAGATGTTATTCAAAATGCACAGAGAAGTCTGCCTCTTTAGCTTGGTAACGTGACGTGTATTTCCAGTCCAAGAGAAGTCCATTTTTTGAAAGGTCACTGTGAAAGCACAACTGCCAGATGCTGAGTTTAGCTAAATGACTCCTTCTTATTTAGCCACTCAGCCGTGAGAGCTGGGGAAGAGTGGCAGATGGCCCGGCCATCGCTAGGAGAAAGCTTGGTTTAGTTTTAAACACAAGCCCATAGACTCCGGAAATTAAATGAGAGCCACTGCGGATGCATTGTGTTAAAGAAATACTAAAACAGATTGGGCATTTAAAACATTTAAATACCTCCTAGTTCAAGATTTCCCACTGGTTTGGTGCATGTTCCCTTCCCCTCCATCCCCTTCTCTGATAGGGATAAACAAAGCAGCTCATACACCCAGGGCTGGTGTACTGGCAGCCCATGCACCCGGACAGCTCTGAAGCTGAGCTGTTCAGTCACAAAGACAAGAGACAAAAACCCCAACAAACAGTAAATTTGTGTCAATAGTCTTAATTGTAGAGATCTGTGTGGGAGAAGATCCTCCCAAAGACGTAGACTGAGCTGCTCACGCTGACAGATCTATTTTCTCCTAACAGGTAGGAAAACACCAAAGAGAGTAAAACTGGCCTGTCTTTAGGCAAGGTGACTACATCTCACGATCAGAGAATTTAATAATCTGAGGGAAAAGCAGGAGGTTTTTCCCTGCCACACAGTTCTCTGGGGCTCAGGCGTGCGTGTGCGTAATACGGGAGCTCACGCGCCCCGTTCCTGCACACCCACCTACTGACACTTGACTCTAGATCATCACAGTCCTACTCCCGCTCTGAGCCACAAAAAGTGCTTTGATGTCCACCTTCAGGCTGGACAGGTGGCTGCGTTTCAGCACAAGAATTTCACAAAGATCTGTGGGGAAATGAGATTTTCTGGGTCTCTGGTAAGGCTTCAGCAGAAGGTGAAGCTGAACTGAAATGTGCTGCTAAGCACAGGTGCTGAACAGAGCTATTTCAACACCCCACCCAGAAAACAGACAGAAGGTGGCATTATTGCTGCCAACAAACATGGAATGGGCCAGCATCTCTCAGAGACCCACAATTAACATTTATTAAAAGCTGGAGACATTCCTCAAGTCAAAGGAGCCACCCATGCATCTGCCTATATGGGACTGCAGGGCTTCTGGACTTCTTGATACAGAAACAGTGAAAACCCTCTGTGTCAGAACAGCTCAAAGACCTCAAAGTCCCCAAGCCATCACAGCACATGTCTGATACTCACCACACCATGAGGAGGAAGGGGAGAGTGTTCCATCACCAGCAGAGCCCTCAGACTGCACCTACAGGGAGGACCATGAAGCCACACCTGGAGTACTGTGCTCAGTTTTGGGCACCTCACTACAAGAAACACAGTGAAGGGCTGAAGTGGGTGCAAAGAAGGGCAACAAAGCTGATAAAGGGCCTAGATAACGAGTCTTATGAGGAGCACCTGAGGGAGTTGGGCTGTTTAGCTTGAGGAAGAGTAGGTGGGGGGCACACCTTACTGCTTTCTACAACTACCTAAAGGACATTGGAGAGAGGTGGGTGCTGGTCTCTTCTCACAGGTAATTAGTGATAGAATAAGAGGAAGTGGCCTCGAGGAGAGGTTTAGGCTGGATATTAGAAACAATTTGTTCACTGAAAAAGTAGTCAGGCTTGGAACAGGCTGCCCAGGAAGGTGGTTGAGTCACCATCCCTGGATGTGTTTAAAGGTCATTTAGATGTGGTCTTTAGTGATGTGGTTTAGTGGTGAACTTGGTAGACCTGGGTTGGAATTGAAGATCTCAGGAGTCTTTTCCAACCTGAATGATTCTATGATAGAGACAAGCAAGGAGCAAGTTCAAAAACACGTGTGATTGATGCTTAAACTAATGTGCAGGAGGCCAACATGGTACTGGAAACGACAGCAGCATTGCAAGTGAAATGTAAACAGGTAGCATTTGGGGTATGGTGTGGATGGATCAAGCCATACCCATCCATGCACATCTAAAATAAACACACAGGAGAATATCCATCTAAGCCCATGAGAGGATTTGGTAAGTACCACACAAAACAGAGACGGCACTTTCACCTGTGAAAGCCAATGAAGATGTGACTGATGGCTCCAATCAGCTTTGTGAAAAGCCAGAAACACTAGATTAAAGCAATGCAGAAATTTTACTTCTCTGAGGGACAACAAACACATTTTACATTCAAGGGTAAATCATAGAATCATAGAATCATTAGGGATTGGAAGGGACCTCGAAAGATCATCTAGTCCAATCCTCCTGCCTCAGAAGGATCACCTAAACCAAGTCACACAGGAACACATTCAGGCGGGTCTTAAACATCTCCAGAGAAGGAGACTCCACAACCCCCCCGGGCAGCCTGTTCCAGTGCTCTGTCACCCTCACTGTGAAGAAGTTCCTTCTCATATTTATGTGTAACCTCCTATGTTTCAGCTTATACACATTGCCCCTTGTCCTACCACTAGATGACATTGAGAAGAGCCAGGCTCCATCCTCCTGACACCCACCCCTCACATGTTTATAGACATTAATGAAGTCCCCCTCAGTCCCCTCCAAGCTAGAGACCAGAAGATGGCTGAGTGGACAGGACTTGGTCACCTCAGTCCTCTCTTGAGAAGACAACTCATCACAAGGACCATTTGCAATCAGTTTTGCTCTCATCAATTCTTTCACTGGTCCATGGAAATTGAAAAAGCTGCCAAGGAGCACGTGGAATTCCAAGAGAGTCGCGAGAAACTGGACACAATTTTCAGCTCAACTGCTGGGCATTCCCAGGTAACCATGTCAGGGGCCAGTCTTTGGATGAGAGTCACAGAGGAATTCTAAAGTCATAGAGCGGTCAGCACGACTACACTCACGTTACAAAGTCAATGCCTCACCAAAACAACATGTTTCAGGCCAGCTACCAAATTCTGCTACCCAGAAACCTAAAAGCTGGTTCTGGTGAAGCTGATGGTGAACACAGATCACAGGTAGATCACCAGCAAATGTACTTTAATTTAACGTAGACTTAAACTGTGTTCTAAGACGCTGGAGCAGCCCCTGGGTGTATCATTCCGTAGAGCAGTTCTGAGATGACAAAACCTCACTTGTTTGTCTGGTGCATTAAAGAAAGGGTGCACAACCAGACACGCCAAGTTTTCCTCCCTCTAACACAAGAGCCAAGCGTAAAACTAAACCTTTCCTCATTGACATGCAAACATTTATTGCAAATCCAGAAACTAAAACACCTCACAGAGCAGACATGAAACCCAGAAAACTGCAGGAGCCAGGAGGCAACCAGACCTCAGAAAAACTTTACACTTAAAGCCTCTATCTTATTTTATTGCTTCTCAGTGCTCAAGTGCAGCCAAGGCACATGCAAGGCTGCAGCTCAGTCAGATGTGCCAGTGGGGGGTAGAAGCAGGGCCATCTCACAGACTCATTTGGTCACCAAGGAGAAATGTGATTAGAGGGCTGCCATCCCTCATTACAGAATCACAGAATCACCCAGATTGGTAAAGACCTCTAAGATCATTAGATCCAACCAGTAGGTCCTAACAGTGACGACCTTTCAACTAAACCATATCCTTCAGCATCCTGTCTACATGACACAGACACCTGCAGATATGGGGACTCCACCACCTTCCTGGACAAACTGTTCCAGTGCCTGATAATCCTAAATTACAGGTAAGGAACTTTTTCCTAATGTCTAATCTAAGCTTCCCTCGGTGCAGCTTAAGACCATTTCCTCTCTATCACTTGTTACTTGACTGAACAGATCAACCTCCTTTCAGGCAACTGCATGCAGCAAGAAGGTCTCCCTTCAGCCTCCTTTTCTCTAGACTAGACAACCTAAGTTCTCTCAGCCACTCCTCATGAGACTTAAGAGTCTTATTCTCCAGACCCTTACACAGCACAATCCCACCAGTGCAGGCCAGAGCCCTGGAAACAAGGGTGCAGATTCTGTGATGTGTGCACAGAATTTACTCCTACATTTTTCCTGTGGCTCTACAACTCGGGAGGATGGGAGCAGTTAGGATACAGGAGATTTAAAATCCTGGAGAGACAAGCGGGATCTCAACAGCTTATCTCTGGCTCTGCCTACTTTCTACCTCCAAGACCAAGGAAGAATTTTTGCAGCATTTTCCTGCAGAAGACTCCATGAACTTGAGCCACAAAAAGAAGTGGAGGAGAAAAGAAAGCTGTAGCCTCTGGCTAGGCATAGAATAATAGAATCATAGAATCATCAGGGATTGGAAGAGACCTCGAAAGATCATCTAGTCCAATCTGCCTGCCACAGCAGGATCACCCAGACCAACAAAGTTTCACTGTCTTCTTGAAGTTCAGGTTGCAGCATGCTGGAGAAATCTGCCTCACGCTTTAAACAGATGTTTATTAGAGCCTGCCACAGCCCTTCCAGACAGCCTGTGGTGGGGTGAGCCCTGACTTCTTCTACATGTCACACCCAACAGCCAGCTAACCCTTTCCATAACCCCGCCAAACCCTTAGAATGTGGCAGGCGTTCTCCCTCTGACTTCCAGTTCACTGACAGAGCAGCAGCCTCTCTGTCCCTTGCTCTGCAGACCTGGTGAAAAATAACCCATCTTCCACCTCTCTCCGTCTCTTTGAAGAGCAGGATCAGGTTTTGCAGTGCTAGTGGCAACTGAGGTTTCAAGTTGGGATGGGACTGGGCTTTATCAGCAGTTTGCAAGCTTTTTTATTCTTTGTCTTTTAACCCCTTCTTTTCTCTCTGTTAACAATTCTTGTTATTCCTTTTTTGCTACAATATTGTCCCTGGTATTCTGCTGTGTTTTCGTGACCCTGAGAAATCCAGACCAGGACACAGCCCATGTGTAGCTGCTAATGTGTAACAGCTCCTGTGGTATTAGCAGCACACTGTACCAGCTGTCAACAAAACACATTACGTGGGATGGCATTTGGAGACTGAGAGCTGAGCTGCTTTGTTTGGCCTCTAGGAAAAATGTGCATTTTATTCCATGTCACAGACTCTGTACATAAACAACCACAAAGCTACTGCTCATAAAGCAGTTTTCCAAGAGCATAAAGCCGTTAAACTACACACAGCCTTAGGAACCAGTCTGCAGGGAGAGATTGCCGAGATCAGAGCTTAACGCTGCTCAAGAGCCCACTGAAGTCACTGCTTGAGAGTGCAAAATGCTTGTGGGCATAAGCTCTTAGAGCAGCCCTGCTGCCAAAGCCCATGGAGCAGCGAGCCCCATCACTGTCATGAATCACGCTGCTTCTCAAGGACGTGAAGAAAGAGCTGGGGACAACACAGTCACCTACTCAAGCTGAACCTGGATATTAAGCTAAAGGTCTCCTGAAATGTTTAAATAGTGTGCAGAAACTGCAGTGCATGAGGAGGCTGGCCCCACACACAGAGTTCATAAGGCTGATGAAGCCATCATTCCAGCTACACACTGACACAGAGTTCAATTCCAGTCCACCTGCAAATTTTGCCATGGACTTCAGTGACCTCCATTCAGTCCTCAGCCATTAAACTACCCAGCCCCCAACCTAAGTTCCTTGCTCCTGCCAAACGAGTCGGCTGGAGCTTCCCACCCTACCTGACACTGTGGGAACTGGCAGCGCTGAGGATGAGGAACACGTTTCTCCTCCACCTTCTCTGGCAACTGCGTCTCCTACCACATATTTCCATGGGTTTATCTTGCAGCATCTTGCAGCTGAAGCAAGCTGCCCTGCTTGAACCTTGTGCAAAGCCCCAGAAATACGTAAACCTGCCAGGTGGGTAGCTTTGCCCCTGCTTTTCCAGTTCCAGAAAACATTACACGTTAAGGCCAGTGGCAGTTGAGTTTGTTATGATGCAGACACACACTTTTCTGTAGGCAGTTAAGAACCCCAAAGAAAAGTTTTCTTATGAGTTGGCTTTTACAATATTTGCTGCAGCAAAGAAACATCATTAGGAGATAGTTTAGCCTCCCTCTCCTTCTTGTATTGGCTGTTGAAGGAACCAAGGGCAACCTCTTAACTTCAGCACTAAGTGCCTAAGAGAGGTGAGATTGGTCCTGACCAGTGTGGGTCAGGATTCTATACATCAATGTCGTGGTTTAACCCCAGCTGTCCACTCAGTGTCAAACCACCACTCACTTCTCCCCAGTGGGATGGGGAAGAGAATTAGGGGAATTGAAAGGTAAAACTTGTTGGCTGTGGTAAGAACAGTTTAATAACTGCAACAAAATATTATATAATTAATAATATTAGTATCAATTAAAAGGGAGATGACACAAAGAAACAGAAATAAATCCCCAGAAAAGGGGATGCAAGGATGGACGATGCAATTGCTTACCGACAGTCCCTGAACAGCGACTGGCTGCTGGCCAGCCTTCCCCCCCTGTTTATTTACTGGGCATGAGATCATGTGGTATGGAACATTCCTTTGGCCAGCCTGAGTCAGTTGTCCTGACCATATCTCTTCCCAACTTGTGCCTCCCCTATCTTCTAAGTGGCAGGGCATGAGAAGCTGAAAATTCCTTGACTTTGTATAAACACTACTGAGCAACAACTAAAACTTCAGAGTGTTATCGATGTTATTCTCAGACTGAATCCAAAACATAGCACTATACCAGCTACCAGGAAGAAAATTAACTCTATACCCACTGAAACCAGGACAGGAAATGTTCGCTTCCATCTTGAAGCCCTCAGAGAACCTAGTAAGCTATGATGCCTTGGGATGATGAACACACACATGAAGGAGCAAAACCAACAAAAGCGTTAGCTTCCCTTTGTGTTGACTGGCTTGTTTTAACCCACAAGCTAATCTACAGCATTTAACTGATAGCTTTGATTCCCTAAAAAAAGGACCTTGAGCAGATTTGTTTTACAACCCTTAAGTCGATGAGATATAGCAGCCAGGATCATCTTACATTCTTGAGAAGTTATTTAGACAGCTAGAGTTGTTAGCCAGGCTGCAATGAAATCAGTAATATAGAATGTAACAGAGAAAACAAGAGTTCTTCCCATTGAGAATATGATGTTCACAGTGTTAGTATGCAGAGCTGGATGTAGTTCAAGAGCTGCTGCCTTCATGTTGGCTTTGTGATACTTACTTTGCTTCCAAACATCATCACGTTTGAAGTTTTTCTCCAGCAGTCTAGCAGATGTCATGTCTAGTACATTCAGGCATCTTCATGTAAAAGAAGTCTCACGTAAGATGGGCTCCAGTACAGTGCAAATACCTTTCAGGTGGCCATTTTAGTCCACCTAGCTGAACACCATCCAAGAATGAACTCAGAGTTCTTCTATAAAGAACCCTGATGAGTAGACCTTTCCCATGGGTGAACTCTTTTCATGAAGGATGTGCAAGATGTGAAGCAGTTGGACAAAAATCCAAAAGCAACAACTACTTCTGAGACATTCAAAATCCACCTGGATGTGTTCCGGTGTGATCTTCTCTAGGTGATCCTGTTCTAACAGAGAGATTGGAATAAATGAGGTCACTTCCTACCCCTGCCATTCTGCGACTCTGGAACGAATGGAACTGAAAGAAATCTGTGTATAGACACAAATGCTTTCCAGTAGGCAGAAGTACCCTTTGTAGGGGTTTTGTTTACAAGAAGTTAAGGCTTAAATGAATCTGAGAAGCTCTGACCATGAGTTCTCGCCCTCTGTGACCCTTCTCATTAGGCCACCGTGCTGAAAATCAGCTCCACATGCAGCGTGTACCACAAAGCAAATACCAGTAATGGGGAGGGAGGGAAGGCACTGCAGCAACAGGCTGCAGAAGCTGGTAGCCCTTTCCTACGATCAAGCTCCATGCAACAGTTTTCTTCCCTCCCAAAAGCGCACCTGGCTGTCAGGGCATCAATAGTGGCTACAGACACACATGCGGCCAAGAGGAAAAATAAGACACCTTTGTCTCCTTTGCTCTCCTTTTTGAGGGCTCAGAAAAAGGAGTGTGTTACTGGCTTTACAAGTTATCACCAACCAGCTCAGCTTGGGCGATGGCACCGAGGACGCACACGGCAATAGCAAACCCAAGATAAGACACATTAGCTCAAGCATTAGTGACAGAGGTTTAAACTAATCCTTTTAACCTCGAGTTTACAGTAAGTAAAGAGCATGTGTGCAAATAATTGCTGGACCTCACCTCACGCAGGTTAAGCTGCAGCAACACACCTGCTCAGTTTGAGTTCCTCTTTTCCATTTCTGGACTCTCCTCTGAACCCACATTCAGCATCACAGCATGAGAGGGAGGTCAAAGTGAGGATTCAAAAGTCAAGCTGGGTTACAAGGACAGTGCAGTCTCCAGAAAAGCTCACTGGGGACAGTATCACAGGAACTTTTCCTAGCAATGCATTTTTCAGAGCCATATGTAATTCAATGACAAAAATGAGTCATAAGCACACCCCAGTGAGATGACATCTACATTAGTGCCTTCCTTCTGACAGCACAACGTGCTAAACTGAGCATAACAAACTGCAAGGAATTCAGATCGACAGCTCTGCACACTTACTCCCAGATTTTGCAGCTGATGAGCTCCAGAGCTGCTGCGTAAGCAGGCAAAGACTCCACCTGTTCATGAGTAAGTAGGATTTTAAAAAACCCAAACAGATGGTAAGTTAATCCCCAACTGGCATTACACAAAATGAGGAACACACCTCGCTTTAAGCCTTTGCTTATACTGAGATATCTTCAAAACGGAGTGTTTGTAAGGGTCAAGTAATGCCATTGCGAAGTACCACGGTAATTCGGCAATTTCACTCCGAAAAGGGAGACATCCCTTTAACTGTCCATTGTAGGGCCAGAGTGTTCAGTGTGATTGAGGGACAACTCCTTGTTCAGGGGGAAGGTGGAAAATTTGGAAAATTCATGCCAAATATCTAGTCCAACTTGAGAAACAGAGGAGCAAACAGCTGCTCCATCTCCCCAACCTCACAATGGCTTGAAGTGGCCTCTTAAAACTCCTGGCTTATTTCACATACTTTTGTTCAGAGTATTCTGCCCTTGAGATGGTGAAAAACAGCCAAAACTGCTGCAGGTATTCAAGCAGCTTTAAAGACATGCCTTATGCTACCGATGCTTCCCAAAAGAAAAGCACGAGCTTGTCTCTGCTGCCCTGGCTTCTCTTCACTTGGCTCCTGCTTAAGGCTGAAATCACCTCTCACTCACTATGTGACAGCAAGTCCAAAGGAATCCCCTTCACTGGCTTTGCACAGCAACACCTCCCTTTGAAGCTAGGACAAAGGACCAGGATCCCCTCTCAGATACACTGAAGTAGCCAAAAGGAGGATTTGCTCCTGTGTGTTTATGTGTAGTAGTAGTGAATGTCCATAGTGCTCTGGTAAAACCAGGGAAAGCCTACCTTGCTGCTTAAAATGGGCTTCCTGCTGCACAGGAACCTCTGAGTAGGTCCCAGAGCACGTAGAAGCATGTCACCATCTCAAATTTGAACCATCCCACCTCCCTTTATGGATTTTTTTATTCAACCTACAACAGCATGAAGCTTCATCCTAAATCAGTTCACCTCATTTTTGTTATAACCAACTGTTTTCCAACTGAATCTGGAGTGGAAAATGCTCAAGAGTTGGCTTTTTCCTCTTGCGAAAAATACTCTACCATCTTACACTGCCCTTCTGCCTCAAAGAAGTAAAAAAACTCCACAAAACCACCTCAAGGTTGATTCAGACTAATTAAGAAGTATCCAGTTCAGAATTTCATTCTCTTACCAATGAATACAATTGGCAAAATCATATGGTGTTTAATCAACCATTTTGGCGGATCTTTGGGAAATTCAAAGCAGGGAGACAGATTTGAGCATCCTTCATGGTGTTCCCACTAGCAAATACACAGTAGACTGCCCCCTAGATGCAAAAGGCAGGTTCAAATACATCGTTTAAGGTCTCTAAGCAACCAGCTGGTAACTGTGCCTCAGAGACATGCTCTTCTCCAGACACACTCAAAGGTGGTAACAGATGAAGATGGGGGAAGTATGTGAACCACTCATACAACTGCTTTGGTTAAAATAAGACAAGCCCAGCTCACTCACTTGGTCTGAACAAGTTAGCACCCATAAGCAGCTCAGACAACAGAGTCAAGGCTAACGCCTGCAGCATCTGGAGGAGAGCTCACATAATGACATATCCAGCATCTAATGCATATGGAAAGAATCAGGTTTCCTGTAAAAAGCCAAGTTCACCCGCCACTTTCAGAGTAATACTGATGGCCAGAAAGTGTTAGACTATTTCAGAGCCAAGGGTCACGCAGAAACACGCAGACACTTCATGTCATTGTGGTGCTACAGGATATTTATACCTTTAAAACCTTGAGCCTAAATGTCTGACTCCCCAGTTCATACTTGGTGGGCAAAAGGATATGTAATTTTAAGTCTACCTTTTGGACAGTGTCTGTGATAGCTGTTTCTTTGATAGGTGTTTTGCTCAAGTCTCTACCAATGCCAGTGTAATTCCATTTGTATTAAAGCAAACCTGAAGTAACAGTTTGACCCATTTTATTATTTTCCTGATGGTACTAATTTTACGCAGTACAAAATTCTCTTATTTAAGCCATTTGAAAAAAAAAAATACCACAGAGCTCCACACAAAGTCAGCGTAACACGTTTTGCCTAACAGGACACACATCCTTATTGAAAACATCAAGCTTTACAATACTGACAAGAGCTGAATTTGTACTTCTGTTTCAGAGTTCCCGTGTTCAGATGAAGCTTTCGGACATCTGGATTCCAGTTCAGGGTTTATTTGCATACAAAAATATATTATAATGGGAAAAAAGGCATTAAAAGTTATCAACTCTATAAAATTACAAATACATTTTTGTAAAAGCAACTTTAAATTAAAATGCAAGCTATATTTTAAAGCAAGGTACAGCTGTAACACTTGAAGTTATTCCATCTGCTGCAAAACAACAAAATCGATGTTTCCAGTTAAATATAGGAGTTTACAAAGGTTAAGCTCACGAAGCTGAGAATCTTGGGTAGCAGTTATCAGACAGGGGCAGCAGTTCTCAGTGACAAATGACCACTATCCTTCAGAAGACATTCCAGGCAAGTACAAGGCCAAAAATTCCTCTCACATACCTGCAAATACAAAACAACATCATTAGGTTCTATATTTAATAAGGTTGCATGCTATTGATATACCAGACACTCTGTCTACGCCCAGCTTACTAGGCTGCCTGACAGGACAAAAATTATACCTTTCTCTAATTAAGAGAAGAACCAAAAGGTTAGTGTGTAAAAATTTAAGTCAACTACTGTTCTAATGGGTGCAATAGGCTTGAAAAGACATCTGTATGTAGTTCTGTGTAACCTCAAGCATATAAACACAGCTTCTGTCACCCAAGATAAACTGCCTGCCTTAACAAATTGTAAAGAGCAGAATTTAGTCAAATTTATCTTCCTAAACATTATCAGCCATAGAAGTAGCAAACTA
The DNA here is from genome assembly GCA_028565055.1 of Phoeniculus purpureus. Lineage (NCBI taxonomy): Eukaryota > Metazoa > Chordata > Aves > Bucerotiformes > Phoeniculidae > Phoeniculus > Phoeniculus purpureus. The sequence continues at coordinate 13,329 of JAOXOE010076737.1, forward strand.
AAATGAAGCCACAGCACATAAAAGTATTCCTTCTGTCTCCCCACAATGTATGACTTTCACCAATCTTTGACACTCTGAAGTGAGAATCAGCCTCCTCATAAAATTTTGCTTACTTGCTAGTGTCCTGTCAAGATCAGCAATGTAGTCTTCCAGTTCTTTTGTGTCTCCAAGCTTTGCTGCAAAATAAGAGTCAATACTACTTAGACAGGACGTATTTCTCTTGTCAAAAGAAACACTGGAACCACATAAGCCCCAAATCACTTTCAAAAACACACCCTGTAGATTGCTTCCAGAAAAGTTCAGCAGAGTTGCTGCACACCCAAATGCATTCTTATAAAAGAGAGGAGAGTGAATTACAATTCTAGTTGTAATAGTTTTACATGTGACAGAAGCAAAGCAATCCTGAAAAAGCAGAGATTGAAGTGGAGAAAAACATCTGTAGACCAACTAATCCATGTCCTGGCTACCGTGGGAGTCCTCCATATTGCATCTCCTCAGATACTGCAGTCCTGGTCCTAATCAACCCCATCCAGTCAACTCCAGTTCATACTCAAATCCAATGCTTTTTAATTATGTTGGTGTCACTGGTTTGCTGTGATGCAAGACCCTTTGACTTTGGTCTACACAGTATACATTTGGATCCAAACATCCACCTAAATTTCTATTCCTGAGAACACCACTTGTTCAATTCAATCTAGTATTTCTGCAAGTGGTTTCCTCACCTCATTTATGTGGTCTACTCCAAGACTGTTCCAATCATCCAAGAAAAAGCATCCTGACACATAGTGTAATTCCTTGGCAAGTATTTCCTGCCAGTTTAACTGAATTCATTTTTCCTACTTCGTACCGGCTATGACTTATCTGTCCCTACTGACACACTAATTAGAAAGTGTTCAACTTTGGGTTTTGTGACTGGCCGTTGTGGAAAAGACATGAAAAGCTCTTGAGCGTGCATCTGGAAAGACAAGTTGTAATAAAAGCAGCACGTAGTACACATGTTTGGCCATTACTTTATTGATATGTCTGCTCCAGAGTAAGTTAATCTGAATTAAGCAAGCTCCTGGGGCTTTAGATCAGCTGCAAGACAGATGCCGCTCTGAAACAGCACAGCTACACAGGAGGAAGGAATTATTACTAAAACATGGGTGGTATCAGCAGCGCAAGGTGTATATGGATCTGAGATCTGAGTAATTAACTTTGATAGCGTCACATGGCTTTGAGGAGTCACCCTACTGCACCCCTGCATTCAGACCAAGAGTTTCCAAGCATAGAAGGGACACTTAAGCTACTTAGTTGCTTCAGTAACAAGTTGATTCTTAAGCATTCTGCAAATAGTGCCACAGTTCCTCATCAACCAAAAAGCTGTCATTTTCTTTAGCTTGATGTTTCGAAACCAACCAATTTGCAAGGTCACTTGCAAAGACACATAGAAGCAGTAACGTGCTATTGCCGTTTACGATCAAGACAAGACATGAATCCATACTGTGCTCAACAGCAATACTTGGTTTTACTGTCATTTTAAAGGACATACACGTGAATCCTGGCTCCCAGAAAGAAACTTACATGGCCAAGGATTCAGAAGAAATGCCAACAGTTAAAATTACGGATACCTTTACACGGAGTCACCGATGGAGATGGCAAGCTCGGGGTAGACATGGTTGGAGAGTTAAGCTTTTCATCACTAAGGCTGAAACTATTTCTGCAAAGTGAATCTGCACCTGTAAAAAAATTACATTATGAAGTAAAATGAATACCTGCAGTTTTGCAGAAGAATTAAAAACAGAAAAGGAGCCTTTTCTATACAGGCTTCACAATCACTAGAAAGCAAATTTAACAGACCTCAAACCAATAAGGATAAGTAAATAGTCTACTGTGTGAAGGCTGTTGTTCCCACACCTACCATTAAAAAGCAAGCAGTCCTAGACCAAATCCTCTCACCCAGTAATGAAAGCAGGAGCTTTCCCTGCAGTCAGCATCATTTGGAAGACAATTCAGGAACGGCACTTACCCCACATCCCCTAAATTAGGCCTGATATGGCATGCTTAATTCCCAATATGCAGGGAAATCCTGGTAGCTGAATTTTTCAACAGCAATTTAGAAAGCTGAATAAAGAGCTCCAGGATAAGGACAGTCCCCCAGAACAGAGAACATATCCTAACCCTAACTGTCATTCCTGAAGCAAACACACTCATTTCTCTCTATATAACTGTGCTGCTTCGTGTCTTTGCATTTTTAAAACTTTTTTGTTCTGTACCTGCCTGGAGTTCACAAAGCAGTGCATCACTATGCAAGGCATCCTGTAATCTTTCTTTGAAAGCTTTACATGGTTCCAATACCATCCTGATGTTCTTGGATTCTAGTCAAGGTTGGAAGTTTCAAAAAGCATCAAAGTGATCTTCATCTTACCTCTTTTTGGAAAAAGGAGTTCCACAGCACACAGGGCACACAAAGTATTAGTCACAGCTTTATGGGAAGGAGGAATTGTCATTGTGTGGGAGACACTAAAGCTGGTAGGTTTTGAAATTTTGAGACAATTATCTGAGAAATGTAGTTCTACATACAGAATCCATTATCATATGAACATGATAATGGTCTTTGTTTCTTTAGCACATTTCCTAGAAAAATAGATGTATGCCTCAATATATGAAGTGGGGACTACTCTTTGCCATTGAAGCCAGCAATTCTGCCTCCCCAACACACAAAGCATTTGTCCTCGGAGCCCCAGTCCAGGACATGCTTACACCGCAGCATTAGAGCAGAACTGACACACTTCCTTGCACACTTGTCCCATTTGCTCTGCCAGGACAAGCCAGTCTTAGTTAAATTAAGGGTATCTTGCTGAATTAGCAAAAGTGGGCAGGACCACAGCTTGACTTGCCAAGATCTGCACATCTACACCTCCACTGAACACTGTGATGATCATAGAATCACAAAATGGTTTAGGCTGGAAAAGATCTTCACAGTCATGGAGTCCAACCATCAACCTAACTGTGCCAAACCCACTGCTAAACCTTGTCACTAAGCTCCATGTCTACACAACTTTTAAACACACCCAGGGATGGTGATTCCAACATCTCCCTGGGCAGCCTGTTCCAGTGCCTGATGAGCCTTTCATTGAAGAAACTGTTCTGATGTCCAACCTAAACCTCTCCTGGCACAGCTTGAGGCTATCTCCTCTTGTTCTATCACTAGTGACTTGAGAGAAGAGACCAATCCCTACCTCTCTACAACTACATGCATAAACGTAGCTGAGCTAGCAGTCACCTCTGATCATTTCTCTGGTTTTCTCTCCATACTCCTCCTAATAAGCCATTGGAAACACTGATCACTCACCTCTCAGTGTACTGAAACCAGAAAACATTCTTTCATACTGGCTTCCACACGCTTTATGCTGGGAAATGTTTACAACTGGGCAAACAGAAGATACAGAACCGTTTCTTTAAATATCTGAATGTTTCTCTTGCAGTTCCAATAGGTGAAATGTTTTCACAAAACAGCGCTTTCATCTGATGAGTTGGAATATTAATAGTCTTGGGGAACATCAACATTTCTCCTCCTCAAAAAGCAAATACATGCTTTAGCTACTAGCTGTGGCTTACTCACACCACCAAGCAACAGAAATCCTGGTGACGGGAGGAGGAATGCATTGACTCTGCCATCAAGGTCACTACAACTGCTGAAAAAAATAAAAATAAAAATCAACCAAAACAAAAACCACACTTGTGATGTCCATGGCACAAAAATACCCACTTTGGCAAAGTGTGGATGGAGCACAGAAAGCTCTGGGAAAAAGACATCCTGTGCCAGCTGCCCAGCTCTGCTCATTCACCTCCAATAACAGCCTTTGGAAGATTTCCACTACCATACAAACACAACATCCTCTGCAAACCAATAACAAGAGGCTGATGCCAAGAATCTCTGCTGCTGTCCTGCCTCATCCAGCCCCTCCTCTCTCCAATCTGACGCAAGACTATCTATCAGTTGGTACTCATTTTTCACTTTACATTTTGATTCTCCTGCCTGCACACATCTGTACTGTATCACTTTGGCCGTTTAAAAAACACTCTGCAATACTGTCCCTTTCAAAAAAAAGCCCTTAAGAATCTGAAATTTAAGCTACTAAGTTGACTTACATGAGTTAAGTCAATAGCCACAAAATTATGGGGTAGAAATAAATACGGTGTATTTTACTTTGACAAAATAACCTGTAGTTAGTATCGACCTTTGCTGTTCCAGTATATGGTTAAATCATGAAAGGAAAACCATAGCAAATATAGAATGTTCCCATGAAGTGAGCAATTGAAAGGTTCTGGGCAGCAATTAAATGAAGGAGGAAAACCTCAAATTTTACATTTGAAACCAGACAACGGAAAAGTTCAGCTGTCTGACTTCCTTGATATTATGGCTCCTTCTACTACCAGAATTTAAGACTCCATCTTAAAAGAGCACAGGAGCTAGTAAAATTTTTCCTGCAGGTTTCAGAGGGGAAAGCTTTAAAGGGAAAAAAAAATAAATTACATCTCTAAAGTTTTCAGAGGGGAGCTTTAAACTTCCACTTTCGTCTCGACAAGCCATGAACTTGTTGTAAAAAATCAGTATTTAATGAACAGGTGGCACAGCTCCCTCATAGTCAGACTGTAGCCTACTTGCTAAGATAATAAGCAACATAAAAATCAGGAATTTTTAATGCCAACAGGATAAGCAACAAACATTCACGATGTGAAATGCTTGTTTCACAATACATGTCTTGCAATATCTCAAGGGCTGTTTATTTTTATCATAATCACAGTTACAGGTGGGTTTTTTTGCCTAGGTAATGAACATCTGTTCTAACACCGGCACAAAAATTACACCTTTTCACTACCTAAATGTCTAGGCTTCATGATTCAAAACCAAGCAGTCACAAGGAAGTTACAACTAAGAAGCCTGAAGTTTGGGTGTACAAACATGCCTTTTCATTATACACAAAGCTTACCTTCCGACTCCCCCATCACACTTACTGGCTGTGAGGCAGCGTTTCCACCTACAGCCTTCCTCTTTACTAACACTTCCTTTCTGAGATGCCTGAGAAGCAGGCATGCTGGAGAGGTAAGAACAGGAAATCACAGAATGGTAGGCACTGGAAGACCATCTAGTCCAACCACCATGCCAGAGAAGGATCACCTAGAGTAGGTCACACAGGGCTGCATACAGGCAGATTCTGACCATCTCCAGAGGAGGAGACTCCAAAACTTCTCTAGGAAACCTGTTCCAGTGCTCTGTTACCTCACAGTGACAAAGTCTTTCCTTATATTTACATGGAACTTCCTATGCTCCAGCTTGTACCTGTTTCCCCTTGTCCTGTCACTGGACGCCACTGAGAAGAGCCTTGCTCCATCCTTCTGACACTCACCCTTTATGTACTTATAAACATTAATGAGGCCATCCCTCAAATCTTACAAGAAAGCACCACTTTTCACACTTAATTGAAATACCTGGATAGAAACCCATGCACCTTAAACTTCTGCCCTTTCTTTTGGATGTAACGATTCCATAAAGTACTCCCTCCTTTGGGCTGACAGTCCAGTCTGTTTACTCATTTGGAAACTATATTTGACTTCAGTCATTTCTGTTGCCTTTTTCTAACCTTCTCTATAGAAGACTACAAATGTAAGCAGGTTTTCCAGGACAACTGCTGCAGTATTAGCGGGGGCTTATGCTTCATCTCTAGATAGTGGAGGCATTAACACGACCACGTGGAGACATCCACGGCATGTGACCACAAACACTTGCATGCACCAAGCACTGGGTGCTACAGGTATTATGCAACCCCCTAGTAAATCTACACCTGCTTGTTTTTGAAATTACAAAATGAAGAGTTCTAGATGCACTTGAGGTATTTTGTTGTGTTTCAAATCCAGGACGTATTTGTCAGAAAGCATTTAGACACTCCTGAAAATATCGATGAAGACACTGCAGGCTGTACGAGCACAAGAATTAGAGCAGCAGAATGTTTCGGGTTGGAAGGGACCTCTGGAGATCATCTAGGACAATTGCCCTGATAAAGCAGGTTCAGCTAGAGCAGTCTGGACATCGTGTTCAGGTGGGTTTTGGTTATCTCCAGAAAAGGAGACTCCACAACTCTCTAGGCAGCCTGTTCCAGTGCTCTGCCACCCTCAAGGTAAAAAATTTTTTTCCTTGTGCTCAGGTGGAACTTCCCACGTTCCAGCTTGTGCCCATTGCCTCTTGTCTTTTTGCTGGGCACCACTGAGAAGAGTCTGGCCCCAAAACTGAAGGAATACATTTGTTTTGCAGCGCTTTTAACAGAAAGGCTGGAAGTTGAACCTCTGTAAAGAAAACAAAACCCCACGTCAGAAGTGTGAAACATTTTTGAGAGCACAGCAACAGATTATAGTTTTGTTTTTTGGTGTTGTTAAGGCTTTGGCACAAGAAATGTTAAAGCACTTCACAACCTCTCAAAGTCCAACTTTCTATTCATGGAAGGCTGTTCTGACGTTGCCATATACTGTAGTAGCACAGTGCACTAAGCAGACACGCAATTTACACTGGCAAGCCGGCACTTTTCTCTGCAAGCTTCTCATTAGCATTTTGTGTGTTGGAGTATCTGCAGGAGTCCAGCAATACAGCTGCACCTACACTAGAGGCTTTTGCCGGCACAGCACTCTCAAACACAAACCCTCTATCATCACAACCAAACACACGCTGCAAACGGCAAAACACTCTGAGATACCCCTCAACTCACAAGTTTCAGCATGACTAATAATATTAAGTGGGGAGCTGTTACACTTCAATGCAGTTGAAAACATCAAGTTGAAAATCTCTGGTACTCACTCACAGTCCAGCAACTCAAGAATGTTTGTTGGAGCAACTCATCAGTCGCTTCATGATTTCCAGCTCTGATCGCCTCAGCTGTTGCGGTTAGTGTAGTACTTGCGGGCCAAGTCCTAAGATCATTGTGAACATCTGCACATTCAAGCCTCTCTGTTACTGTAAGGTCTAGAGTCCACTGTGTCATGTACAATACTTAATCACGGCCAGGACAGACTGCGTCCAAAGATCGTTTAGTCAGATAACAGGACAAGACAGGGGAAAGCCAAGTACTATCATGCCCGTTTTCCACAGGACTGCCTTCAAATCCTTATTTTTATTTAAGAGCCTGAAACATGCAATACAAGAATTTCAATTAGTACTTTTGGAGCCAGCTCCCTCAAGGAAAGATTTCTCAAGGGGAGATTTTAAGGTTAAAAGCAGTATTTGCAGGATTAATTATATTAATTAAAAAATCTTCTGTAAATATTTCCATTACATAGGTGCATCCTCATAGCAAAAAACGCAGGAGAGGGAAGGTTTTCCTCATCCTCCTAAACAGTATTGTTTGACCATGACTATTTCATATCTGTTACTAGTTTCTTACAAAGTTGAACTTAAGACCAATTCAGGGGCCTTGAAGCAAACAGTTGCAACAGGTTAAGATACCCCTGCAGGAGTGGCCGAAAGATAGGCACACCTAACCTTCAGCCACTCCACATCAGTCAGGAAGATTAGATTAACTAGTACAGAAGAAGAGACAGTGCTAAAATACAAGAGTCTGAACTGTTCTACACATACACAAAGTTTGCTTGACACTGGGGAACAAGATTATGTGAAGATAGAACCTTCATGAAGAAGAGGATAACTGATACTATGTGTAGATAAAATTGTTGGAATCAGCTTTGTGCTGCTACAGATGTGTGTTAAAACAAATGGCTCTTTCAGTCCAATTTCTCCTTGATCCTGCAGTGTTTAACCTAAGAGAATTACCTCTGGAATAGCAGGGTCACCAATTCAGCACTAAACTTGCACTGAATGACAAGAGACCAAAGGAAAGGTGAATCTAGGGGAAAACAGCTTGACTTTCTACATAAAGACCATGGGTAAGCAGGAAACACCCTGCAACTATTCTTAAAATAGATGTAGGGAGTGGAGCAGGATTACATCAGGCAATGGAGCCTGTTTTATAAAAGAAGCTTTTCATAAATCTGCAATTCCTTTAGAGTCCCAATATAACTTCAAAATAAGAAGTTGCTTGCACTGAGCAATGCCTTTAGGAATGAGCGCTTTAACTGGGCCCTCCCTGCAGAGAGCTGGCTGTATATAGAGCCATCATACCCTGTCTGTCCCGCTGTACCGTTAATGTCTTCAGCCTACATCACCACAGATATGTGACACAAGTTTTTGTTCTTCAGATCTTGCTGAAGATCTGGTCTGCCAATTCACATCAGTGTGCTGGTTCTCACCTGGCCTCCTGCCCTGCTAGAAAACACCATAATCTGCCCCCAGAGGTCCTTCCTGTCAATCCTAGGAGTAATTTTAAGCAGTTTCAGGGTTTAAAGTCTTATGAACCACAGCAGATAGTCTGTCCAACTACAATTGGCCTTATCCATGCAAAAAGAATAAGGCTTTGATACTGTTTTGGTTATGGTTGGAGTTTTTATAGTTTTCTCCACAGTAAATTATTTCACTCTATCATTTCAAGAGTTTCATTTGCACTAAGAGTATGTGAGAAGTTAATGTATTACAATGCTGAAGACTGCAGTAGTCACACTAGGGCTGTATTGGTGTGGTTAATATTAGACTTAGATGTCTAACACAGCTCACATACTTCATCAGCTTGACTCAGTAAAGGCAGATCTCACCTTACACCCCACAGCCATCCAAAAGGCCAAGTGTCCAGCCTAAACTGGGCAGCATCTCCAAATCTTCCTCAGAGGGAAAGAGATATGCACAAGGAGTGATTCACCCATGACATTATGAAACACCAGAGAAGCATCTTGATCCACATATGTCCACTGACTACAGGGGGAAAAAACCCCGAAGGGGTTGCTAGGCAAGGTGTCCAAGTTCAGGGCAGGTAAAACATTACCTGTCAGTGAAACGAAATTAATCCTCTCCATGACGAGAAAACAAAGGGTACTGATAAGGTGCAGAAGAAATGCTTTCATAGCTACTAGGAAGATTACATTAATGTTCTAGCACTAGGTCAATAAAGCTGTGCTGTTAACTCCCCAAACTGGAAAAAAACGAACAACAGAAACTAGGGGAGCAATTTGACTACAAATAGCTGAAAAACAGATAAGCTTTCACGAAGATCTATGTATAGTTAGGAACAAAAAAAAAAGATTTAGTAGCCCCTGGTCTGACAAAGAAGCCCCTTAAGCACCCAACAAGAACAATCATTTCCAACCTCATGGTCTGGATAAAGGAAAGATGTTTTCTCTCTCCAACTAGCAAAAGAATAAGGGTGGTGAAACTCATCTCCAAATTAACTAGAAAAAATTCCATTCAGGTCTAAATTTTCCTGCTCCAAAGCAAGTCACAAGTTAAGATGTGCTTCCCATCCCCTTGGTGCTATATTCTGCCTGCACCCAGCAGGCACCTCACATACCTGGTGTGAGCCAACTTAAAATTATCCCCTCAAAAGCAGCAATAACCCTAAACCATAAACCTGGATGAGCTTCCATCTGTTCCAGACAGCATACTTTTAGATCACACTCTCTCCACTGATGCTTGTTACTGAGATACACCAGTCAGTTTCTGTAAAGCTAAGAAATACAGGAGGTTTCTTCTAAGACACCAGGATGCCTCGGTGTTGCTGCAGCCTGACACACAGCAAGCTCTTCATACAATTACAGGGTTGGAAGGGACCTCCAAAGGTCATCTAGTCCAACGCCCTGCAACAAGTATGGTCATCACTCACTACACCAGACTGCCCAGAGCCCCGGCTGCTCTGAAGGCAGCTCTGATGGGGCTTCAGCAACTTCCAACCCCTCCGTTCTGTTCCACACCGGGAGAACAAAACCAGAGAGCGGGGCAGGGCTCTGCATCCTTCCGTCTTTTAAAAGTCTTTACATCAAAAAAGAAAAGCCAGGTTTCTCGCTCACGGCTCCTGCCTCTCTCCGGGATGGAGACACCCGCTCTCGATTGTCCCCATCCCGCCCCGGGACAGACGGGCACTCACTCTCCGAGTCGCTGAGGCCGCTGCTGCCGTCGCTGGCGCTGGCGCTGGCGCTGCTCCGCCGCTTCAGGCGCTCCAGGAGCTCCCCGTACCGGCAGCGGCTCCGGCCGCCGGGGCACGACAGCTCCGCCAGCACCGCGTCGAACTCGCCCAGCGCCTCGGCCAGGCCGCCTCCGCCGTCCTCTCCGCGCCGGGCTGACAGGGGGCCGCGGCAACAGCGAGAGACCCCACCGGGTGCTGCCATGGCCCTAGTGGCCCCCCCAGACTCCCGTCGCCAGCAAGGACGGCCCCGCGTCTCCGCCTCTTATAGCCCGGGCTGGGGCCGGGGCCGGGGCGGAGCGGGCGGCAGGGGGAGGCGGCACCGTGGTCCCGCTGTGGGGCCCGGCGGGCGCTGCAGGTGCGCGAGGCGGGGGTCAGCGGCGCAGGCTGCGAGCAGCGGTTGTCTGCGGGAGGTGAGCGTCACGGAGACACTCGTCGGGATCACCCTGACCCAGCCCCATGGCTGCTGGTCTCTGTCGCAGGTGCAGAGCGGGAGGAACAGGCGCTGACGTTGCCCGGCTTAAGTGGGTGCTGCTTCTGCCACCGCGAGAAGCCCCTTCCCCACCGCTGTCGCTGCCCTGCATTGTGCCGGCACCTGTCTGTGGTTATCGCCCAGCCCAATCCCTTATAATCATAGAATCACAGAAGGGACCTCTGAGGATCATCTAGTCCAAACCCCTGCTAGAGCAGGATAACCTAGAGCAGATCCCATATGAACATCAGGTGGGTTTTGACTGTCTGCAGAGACGGGGACCCCACCACCACTCTCAGCAGCCCATTCCAGCATCACCCTCACTGTGAAAAAGTTTTTCCTTATGTTTAAATTGAACCTCCTGTATTGCAGTTGGTACCCTAGTGAGCTGTGAACATGTCCATAGCGGCAGCTGGGACAGTTTGTGGCAGAGTTGAGAGGCAGGTGGCATCAGTGGCTGCTCAGGCAGAGAGAGCCACAGCCTCAGCTGCCTTGGCCAGGGCATTCTCAGAGAGAATGATATTAGCATTTGACCTGACCATCAGGTCAACCTGATGTTTATCCATGCTGCAGATACCGAATATTGCTCTTGTGCTGTGTCTCACTTGTTTTAAATAAAAGCTGGCTGAGCAGGTAGAAGACCGGTTCTGTTAAATACCCTTTGGGGAAGACTCTGTCACATTTAGTTACAGCCAGTAATACTGAAAAGAGGCATCAGGTGCTACTCCATGTGTACGAATCAGGGAGCTATGACTGTATTTGTGTGTTGATTTTAACCTAGAATTAAAGAGTCAAGGATGAGGAAATGGAATTTTTAAAAAAATCTCTGAAACTTCTCAACATTGTCAGACATGTTGTCATTGGTCCTGCAAGACATAATATGGGAAAAACAATCTTCTAGACAATGAACCATCTGTATTTAACAGATCTGTTCACCTCTTCTTACTGGCTGATAAGGAGGCATTTATTTATTTTTGCAGTGGATCAAAAGAAATTCTTATGCTGAGGTTCAATTATTATTTATTCTATGGCTTCCTGCTTTCTTGTGGTCTTCCTCTGTTTTCCTTTCTGCTAATAGAAGAGGCTGCAAACAATCGTTTTTGAAGACTGTAGTGGCACAGATGGAAAGTGAAGTTAAAAAGCAGGGAACAGGGAGACACAAGGGCATGACATCAAGAGCATGAGCAGGCTGGACAACAACAGACGCAGGGCAGAAAGGAGAACTATCCGGTACGTGACTAGGTAGGACGCAAAGCTCAAGAAGGCAGGGACCTGGCCCTGCGCTGACGTCAATTCTCTTTTGCCCAAGTACATGGGATCAGCCCTGCTGTCTACACACATCCCCATCAAGCACATCTAGCAGCACATGACTGAGAGGCAGAAAACATTTTAGATCAGGCTTGAATATGTTAGTTTTATGAGGAATACAGGCAAAATATCAGAAAGGCTAAAAGTTCTACTGTGCCCTTCCTATTATTTCTGTTTTCCTATTATTTGTTGCCACACAATGAAGAATACCTGCCCTTGTTATTCATTCTTGAACTCCTGACATGTCTTCCATAGTGGGTTTGTCTCATCTGATGAGCCAATTCCATACATCCAAACAGCAGAAAAATAATCCAGTGAGAAAGTGAGTGGTTTTCTGTTGGACTGAATTGAATGGGCTCAGGTAAGTGAGGTCCAGAGCTGATTAAAAAAGGTAATGGATGAGGATGTGGGTAGAGGAAGAGAATAACTGCTTATCTGTAGTGATAGAAGAATTTATTCCTCTCTTTATATTTAAATTATTATGTTATACTCAAATTTGCTGTTTTCAAAATCATTTCCAGGCATGCTGAAGAAATATTTCCATCATCTTCCCTTCTTTACAGCCAACTGTTTGGGAATCATAGAATCATAAAGGTTGGAAGAGACCTCCAAGATCATCAAGTCCAATCGTCAACACAAAGCCACCATGCCCACTAAACTATGTTTCCTAGTGCCACATCTACATCTTTTTTGAATGCCTCCAGGGACAGCCACTCCACCATCTCCCTGTGTAGCCTGTTCCAATACCTGGCCATGCTTTCAGTGAAGAAATTTTTCCTAATGTCCAATCTAAACCTTCCCTGGCTAGTGAATTGGGATAGAGAGCAACACCCACCTTTCTAGAACCTCTTTTCAAGTAGTTGTAAAGGGGAGTAAGGTCTCCCCTTAACCTCCTTTTCTCCAGACTAAACAACCCCAGTTTTCTCAGCCACTCCTCATAGCATCTGTCCTCCAGGCCTTTCACCAGCGTTGTTGCCCTTCTTTGGACATACTCCAGCACCTCAATGTCCTTCTTGTATTGAGGTGCCCAAAACTGAACACAGTACTTGAGGTGTGGTCTCACCTGTGCCTCGTATAGGGGATGATCACTTCTGTAGTCCTGCTGGCCGCACTGTTTCTGATGGTTGCTGCTAAGCATGATGCCCTGAAACACTGCAGACTGATGCTCTTGTTTATCAGTGGAAATGTCCAATGCAACTTGTAACATAAACCTCAGCTACTGGATTTCTCCCATCTTCTAGGCAGCTGTCCAAGGTGTATTTAATGTGACTGTCTTCTTGACCATTCAACACAGCATCTCCAGGTCCTCTTCAGCTGGTGATGCAATGTTTAGAGTGGTTTCCTACTTCATTTTTAACCTCACAAACCTGTGGGCCAAGCAGCTATTTAAACCAACAAATTCTGCCTGTAAATATGCTTCAGAGAAAGGCTTCAAAGCTGAGCAGGTACTCTGACATAGCCAAGTAGCAAGGCTCACAAGGCAATAGTTTTCTAAGTGACCCATGGTGTTTTCTAAGTAAAACCATGGACACAAAATCTTTTCTTCCTACACCAAAGAGAAGCCTAAGACTGGTTTACACAGGTGTTTGTGGCTGGAGGCTGACTAATCTAGTGGTTTTCAGGTCATGACCCAGAGCTGCCTACAGATCCAGGAACAACTCCTGAGGCACTCATGTCAAGCAGGGAAAAAAGAACCCAGTCATATTTACTGGAAGTAGGTTAACGTTCACCATACGTGTGAGCCCTACATGCAGAATATGGAACTGCATAAGGGGGGAATTCACAAGTCAGAAATGTCTGAAGAGTTCTTGTCCAATCAATCATTTCTTGAGTATTCAAAAACATCAGTCCTGTTGAGAAAGCACCATGTTCTCACAGCTTAGAGCAGATGTTTTGTGAAATCTAAGCCTGTCTTCTCACTGGCATTGGTACTAGACAAAGTCCAGAGTGACAGATCCCTGCCCATGGAGTTTAGAACATCCAATTTCCACAGATCTTCTAATATTTTTCAGTCTGTAAAGTTAATAATTCTTTAGAAAAGTATCACTACTGACTGATTAAGGTAGATACTTCATTTAAAACCTGGGAATGACAAACAGAAGCCCATCGGTGGCAAACTTGTAGCTGAAGGAAAGCAAGGGAAACCCAAGAGGAGGAAGAAGGAAAATGAGAACTGCCAGAGGATGAAAAAGCACAGGCACCATGCTGACTGACCTGAGGAGCAGAAACCCAATTCCTAGAGCCACAGAGCAGGAATAGACCAAACATCATGAGTATAACTTGTCTCCCTGTTTGGTGCATCACAACCCTGCCCTCGGGATGCTCTTCTGAAGGGTGAGGTGGTGGTTAACACTGCAGTTCATTTTACCCTTCTTGCTGCAAGTGGAACTGCCTATGTAAGTGAATTGCTAAACTGGCTCTGTAATGAGGAGAGCTGCCTAATTAAAACTTGACTGAGATGAGCCATGCATTTACACAGGCTACCAAACTACCAGCAGAGGTGGAACAATCTTCATTTGCTGCCAGACAGGCCTGTGACCTGTAGCTCAATCTGTGACACCAGTGGGAAGAACGAGTGATTTACAGCAATACAACCAATCCTGGAAAACTGCCCCAAAAAAGAAATAAAAATATTTTGCCAAAGATGTTTTGCAGGATTTTCCTTCCTCTTTGCCCAACTTTTTCTGCAGACATTAAAATGGAACCCAGATTTATTACAAACTGATGCAAGTCCCTTTGATTTTTTGCTGTCCCTCTGACTGAAGCACAGTTGATGGGAACTCATGGACCAGCTCTCTGTCACCCATGTCTGTAATCCCGTGAGCAAAGAGAACGTCTTCGTGCTGAATTCTGCCAAAAACTAAACTCCCTTTCTCTGACACATCACTCTTCTAAATGTTCTGCTTCTCAAGTTAACCTCTTAGACACACAGTAAAGCCCATGCAGTTTTCCCTTTCCCTGTCTCTTAGTAACAGGAGGCAGAATTTTGTGAATATTTGGATCATAGAATCATAGAATCATTAGGGATTGGAAGGGACCACGAAAGATCATCTAGTCCAACCCTCCTGCCACAGCAGGATCACCTAGACCAAGTCACACAGGAACACATCCATGCAGGTCTTAAACGTCTCCAGTGAAGGAGACTCCACAACTCCTCTGGGCAGCCTGTTGCAGTGCTCTGTCACCCTCACTG
>JAOXOE010076795.1:0-28326 GCA_028565055.1 Phoeniculus purpureus
GTTCCTGTGCGACTGGATCTAGGGGATCCTGCTGCGTCAGGGGGATTGGACTGGATGATCTTTCAAGGTCCCTTCCAATCCCTCATGATCTGTGATTCTGTGACATCAGGTCTAGACGATCTCCAGAGGTCCCTTCCAAGCTCTATCATGACCACACACCAGCCACAGTGAAATCAAACCCAGGCTCACGAGCTTTTCAGCTGAAAAGGCACCTTTTTATTAGTATTCTTATTTTTTTTTTACAAAACATTCTAAAATAAATACTAAGAGGCTATTTCCATGACATAAACACCCCTTTAAGGCTGCATTTGCACAAGGCACAGGGTGGGAAGGAACCCACAGTCCACAGGGAGGGGAAACAACAGGATTTAAGGAGAATTCATTTGCATTTCAGTTGCTTCTGGAGCAGGAGGTGGTGGTGAGGAGGAAGGAGGAGGGGTGGGGGGAAAGGCTGGCCATGGCGATGGTTAATGGTTGCAGAAAGGGAATGGGGAGAAGGAGAGGGGAGACTTTTCCTGCAAAGCCAAGGCTAAGTTCTTGGCCAGGCTTTGTTAGGGCAGAGAAGCTGGCTGGAGCCAAGGTTTCCTGTACAAGCAACCACAGCCCCCTGCAGCCCCGCGATAGGGCCCTGATGTAAGTGTGGCTGAGCCAAGGCAAACGGAAAAGAACTCGGAGCACTGGCCCAGGCAGTGGGTTTAATTAACGGCTTTAATTGTTTTGCAGGGTGTCGTGATTCCCCCCTCCCCATCCTGACATTCCCTTCTCACTGCGGTCTGGCATCACCTGCCTCGCTCCTGTGGGGTGGGCTGGGACCCCATGGCAGAAGAAGCCACCCCAAGGCCACCCAACAGTCCTGGCATGAGGTGAGGCTTTGCCAGACTGTTTTAAACCCCAGGGTAATGCGACCACCAGCTTGGCTTCCACTCCAGAATCATTAAGGTTGGAAAGGACCTCTAAGATGATCAAGTCCATGGCTCTTCCAAAGGCTTTTGCTCCTCTAGCTTCCACCATCGGCACTTTGTGGTCACCATGTGCTTCAAGGAGGGTCCACCCATCCTTGTGGAAACCCTGAGACCCCAAAAGGTATCAAAAAGAAGAGCAGAAGGGTAAAAAGGGGAAAAACCCCTCCACAGCTGGTTCCTTGGAACTGGCCATGTGCTTGGTTCTTCACAGGGAAAAGTACTGAGCTACTGTGTGACCCCAGAGCATTCCACCATTCATCACCTCCCAGCCAAGAAGGAGCTTTCCAGAGCCCAGCAGAGAGCAGCTAACTGATCCTTACGGCTCTGCGTAGGAGTTGGGAGCCGGGTCAGCACCCAGAGGAACCCCCAACGCCAGGCTGGAGGGGTGGAGTCCAGCAAGTGCACTGGGGGAACTTGTGGGGAAGCTGGTTTTGGTTGGGTGAAGGAGCTCACCACAGCCCCTGGTGCTCCATCACTCCCTGGAGAGCTGCTGGTCCCTGCTGTCCCTCTCTCCATGCTCAGAGCTCAATCGTCGTCCTTGGGAAGGTTGTTTGGCCACATCAGTGCTGCAGCCCCTTGGCTGTGTCCTCTCAGGTCCCTGCACCCCAAACCTTCACCTGAGACCCTGCGGAGGGAAAACACGGCGTTAGTGGAAGGCTCAGGCTGGCAGCAGCTTGCTGTGATGAAGCAAGTGGTGATTCCTCTCTGCCCCCAAAGGAAAGGTCTGGAGCAGAGGGTTAAAGAGGAGAGAGCTGCAACCTACTGCAGGATCCAAACTCCACCATCCAACACAGCCTGAGCACCTCCCATTCGGCTCAGATGGGCTCTTGGCCCGTGTGGGGAGGTTAATCATAGAATGACAGGGTTGGAAGGGACCTCCAAAGGGCATTCAGTCCAACACCCTCACAACAAGCAGGGCCATCTCTCCCCAGACCAGGTTGCCCAGAGTCCCATCCAGCCTGACCTCAGATGGCTCCACAGATGGAGCCTACACCCCCTCTCTAGGCAGCCTGTTCCAGGGATCTCCCACCCTCAGATTCAACAACTTTTTCCTCCTGTCCAGCCTCATTCTGCCCTTTTACAGCTGTGAACCATGACCCCTCGTCCTATCATTCCCTGCCCTTGGGAACAGCCTTCCCCAGCCTTCTGACAGCCCCTGAAAGGGGCTGGAAGGTTGCTATAAGGTCCCTCCAGAGCCACCTTCTCTTCAGGCTGAACAACCCCAACTTCCTCAGCCTGTCCCCAGAGCAGAGGGGCTCCAGCCCTCTGATCATCCTCGTAGCCTCCTCTGGACCTGCTCCAACAGGTCGTTCCTACTCTGCTCTCTCATCCTCACCCTGTTCCTTCCATAGGGCCATTACACATCTTCTCCCCCAAGCCCAGCTCCCTGTCCTGCTCCTGCAGGGCCTGGGGATGCACAGAACAAAGGGCAGAGGTTCACACTCATTTCTCATTCAACACTTCCCCTCTTTTTGCTTTAGACTCCACAAGGAACACGGGAGATCTGAGATATCTCACCATGGGGATGGATAAACCAGCTCCCTGTACCGGTGCCCCTTCCCCAAGGGAAGGCTTTTGCCTGACAGTGGCCTTTGGGCTTGTGGGAGAGGGAAGGAAGGGTGTATGGTGGCCTCAAGATCTCCAAATGCTCTATGTGCAAGTGTCCCTGGCCCTTGTCAATGTGTTAGAAAATAAAACCCTTTAAGAGCTTCCAGATGTTCTGGTTGCGTCGTGGTGTTACCCAGCTCCATCCCCCTGAGGCCAATACAGAGCCTCCATGAAATCACAGCAGCCAAGGAGGACGGCAGGGGGGAGCAGAGGAGGTCCCAACCCTTTTCCTCCTCTTTCCCCCAACTTCTTCTGTTAACTCCCACACTGCTGGCAAAGGCACTGAGAGAGACTGCAAAACCACTCTTCAGCTCTGAGTGTCTCCCTGCCTCACCAGCATCACCAGATTGGGAAAGGGCACCCAGGTGGAGGCACACAGAGCTTGCAAGAAGGTCCAGAAGGTCCAACCTTACTGCATCCAACCCCACACCCCCTTGTAAGAAGGTTCACAAGGTCCAACCCCACTGCATTCAACCTCACACCTCCTTGTGAGAAGGTCCTGAAGGTCCAACCCTACAACATCCAACCTCATACCCACTTGGTCAGAGCCCAAAGGTCTACCAAAACCCACCTGCTGTTGGCGTCAAGACGTGATGGGGCCAAACCCTGTGTCAAGGGGCGCTGGGCGTCGCCGTGCCCATCTGTGTGTGTGAGCACAAAGCCCAGCTCAGGACTCTTTGCCCAGGGCGTTGCAAGCCCAGCGCTGTGTTTGAAGTTCCTCAGGGCGAGCTGTGTGGTTGGTAGCGATCAAAGCTCTGTGAAGGTGTGATAGCACCCAGCTCTGATCTGTTATCTGCCGGCCCCGGAGGGGAGGAGAAGGAGGAGGAAGAGGAGGGCGGTCATCGCTGCGGCTCATTTGAAAAGGTGTTGGCACCCGGAGATCAAAGGCGCTTCCTGATGCCTCCACCCCATGCTGAAGATGTTGAGCCAAGCAAGGTCCCTCTTCAGAGCACCCCAGGAGCTGCCATCAGTGCAGAAACCATCACCAAGGATGGAGGCAGCAGGGATGGGGGTGATCAGTCCAGCCTGGGGTCCTCCTGCCCATGTTGGGGATGCTGGAAAGTTCTCACCACATGGGCTGTGCCTTGTCACCCTACAAGTGGTGAAATGGAGCCATGTGGGTGCCTCAGTTTAATCCCCACCCTACGGGGCATTTATTTGTCCCAGAGTCCCCCCAGATGAGGAAGATCCTCCCCTGGTGACCTGAACAAAGCCCACTCAGCACAAACCTCCCTCCTTCTCCACCATCCCCAGCACTAACCCTACACTCAGAGACACATCCCACGTGCAGTTGCATTTATTTTTCTTCCTGGGCCGTTGCCTCCCACAAACCCCACAGTCCCCAGTGAAGCATCAGCTGCTTCCAGTGCCCTGGACTGCTCTGGCCCCAGGAGGATGAGCAGAAGCAGCAGCACAGCCCAGGCCACACACCTCGAGCCCTGAGGCCACTGGTGCCTCCTGGACACCAGCCCCCGTGGTGTTGTTGTTGTTATTTTCTCCTGCCCACGAGCCCACCACAACATCCCAGGAGAGCTGGGGGGATACAGCAGGTGCTGGCAGATGGACGTGAGCTGACTTCGGAGAGGAGAGCATCAGTCCAGAGCAAATACAAGGGGAAGAGCCAAGTTTGCAGCAGGAGCAATGGATGGAGATGGAGATCGGCCTCCCGCCCCATCCAAACAACCCAGACTAGTAGGGGTTGGGGTGACCACTGAAGACCACCCAGTCCAATCCTCAAAAATGTCCTTGCAAGGAACAAGAACAGTACTTAGAGTCAGAAAACCACAGAATCATTAAGGTTGGGAGAGACCTCCAAGCTCATCCAGTCCAACCATCACTCCAACCCCACCCTGTCCACTAAACCCTGTTCCCCAGGGCCACAGCTACCCAGTGTTTGAACCCCTATAGGGACAGCAGCAACCCCCCTTCCCTGGGCAGCCTGTTCCAACCCCTGACCTCTCTGTCAGGGAAGAGATTTCTCCTGATGTCCAACCTAATCCTCCCCTGGAGCTACTTGAAGCCGTTCCTGTTGCTGGTGACTGGGGAGAAGAGACTGGCCCCCACCTCTTTCCACCCTCCTGTCAGGTAGCTGTAAAGAGCAATAAGGTCTCCCCTCAGCCTCCTTTTCTCCAGACTAACAAGCCCCAGCTCCCTCAGACCTGCCCTCCAGGCCCTTTCCCCAGCTTCAGGGAAGCTGCCCAGGGAGCAGCGTAGTCGCTATCCCTGGAGGGGTTCAAACGACGAGTAGCTGTTGCCCTGGAGGACAGAGTTTAGTGGGCAGAGTGGGGTTGGGGTGATGGTTGCACTGGATCCTCTCCTAGGTCTCTTCCAAACTTAATGATTCTATGTTCAAGGATCTGCTCGGGGATGGGGCTTAAGCCCTGCACCCCATGATTGACCTCAACCCTCCCAGAGCTCCACCAGGCGGAGATGGGTGAGGATGGAGGGGTGGCAGAAGGGACAAGGGGCCATGCTGTCCCCATCACATCCCCAACAGAGGCTGGATACTGGTGTGAAAGCAGTTCCCAGCTCAGAGCCGCAGGTTTATCCGCATGCCCCAACGTGCTTCATGACCAAAGTGCTCTGCAGTGAACCCAGAGATGGATCGTAAAATAGAGTCAATGAGGCAGTGGATTAAAGGGAAAATAAAAGATCTGAGGGAGATGAAACGGATCCGTTGAGTCACAACCCACTGATGCCAACACACAGTGTCCTCCTGAGCCTCCTGCACAAGGGGCAGCCAGATCCCCAGGGCAGGTGGGAGCAGGGTGTGACCCCAGTGCTGCCATCCATCACTCTCTATGTATTTGCACATGTCCCGTCTCACAAGGGGCTCCTCACAGCTCTTTCCTCCTCAGCTACCTGCCAGCAGGTAGAACACCCCATGCTTGGCCACCTCCTGGTCACAGGCCAGTGGCTACTTACAGCAAAAGTGCTGTTAAGTAGCCTCAGGACACAGCAGCTCAGATGGAGCTCCAGGAGATGACCAGGGGAAGGCAAGGATTCTCAGCAAGCTGCCCATTCCATCACCAGTGCTGCCATGTCCTGGCATGGGATGGTGGGACATCCGGCACCAACCCCCTTCTGGGACTGCTGCCTTCAACCAGCTGCTCCCACATAGTGGCAGGGTGGTTTCTGGGTTTCATGGGGGGCTAAGGCTGGCACTGGGGACCCCTCAACCCCTGACAGCATGTCTGGTGGAAGTGGCCTCGGCAGGCCAAGGACCACCAGTCTTCATTGCCCATTGTGAGTGGGTGGGCAGGTTTGGTGGTAGCCCATGAACACCACTCCACATGGCTCCTTCCTTCCTGTGAGGAGCCAACCTGGTGACATCTTAGCACCAAACCCCAGCAGGGGGTCCCATGGAGACCCTCAGGTGGTGGAGGAAAGGAGCCCCAGCAGTGACCAGCCCCTACAACCCCATCCCCACCAAATGAGATTTCAGCATCCAGAGCTGCATAGAAACCACTCTTGGAGGGATCAAGGTCAGGCTGGATGGGGCTCTGGGCAATCTGGTCTGGTGAGTTATGGCCCTGCTTGCTGCAGAGAGGTGGGGCTAGACAACATTTGGAGGTCCCTTCCAACCCTATGATTCTATGGCTTCCATATAAAGTTGATCCAGAGCAAAAAGCAGCGGGGTGGGAGGGAGAGCCCAGCCTACTTCTGCCCAGCCTCATGCTCGTCAGCCAACAGCTCCCCACCCTACCTCCTGGGTGATGTCTCCACACAGAATCACTAAGGTTGGAAATGACATCTAGGGTCAAGTCCAGCCTTCACCTCAACACCTTCATGGAGCATGCCTTGATCAATGTGGCCTTAACCCAGGCACAATGGAGCCCGTGGGCTCTGTGCAACCCTCCACCACTGCCACGACACCTCTCCTCAAACCAGCAGGCTCTGTTGCAAGAGCCACTCTAATTCCCAGCGTCTCAGTCCCAAGAGATTATCTTGGTTTACCAAGCTAAGCTTGAGACACACCAAGCCCTGCCAAGAGCACGGCCGGCCCTTGGACAGATGTCATTAAAGCTCCTTCGGCTCGAGGAAGCAACACAAGGTGCTGCGTTCCCAGGCCGCCCTTTCTGCTACCGTGTTAATGAATAACCACAGCCCAGACTGGGGCCGTTGGCTCCGTGGAGGAGCTGCCGTTGAGTCACCGACCTGCCCTGAGTCATGGAGAGATGGAGCCTCCAACCCAATGCCTGTCCATGGGGTGAGCGGAGATGAGCAGTGCTGGGCCATTGGGGAGGCAGACTGTACAAGGGAGGTCCCAGCTATTGAACCAGAAGAAGGCGTTGGCTGAGAGCATGGAAAAACTCATGAGGTTGAGCTGCAGCAGGTGGAGTTTGTGGAAAGGACTTAGGTCTGACCCCAGCCACCTCCAGTGCTCTCAATAAAGAAATGAAATGGGATGGGTGTGATCACCAATACACTCTGGATTCATCCCACAGGATGAAGGTCCAGGAGAGATGCTGCTTCAGGCATGGAGATGACCCACAGATGAGAGTTGGCAGCAACTCAGCCCCACTGGGATGTGCTCAGCACAGTGTCCACTGCAGCCCCAACCATCACTCTCAGCACCAGCCGCTGGTTTCCTCCCCAAATACCAGAGAATCAGAGGTTGGTAAAGACCTTCAGGATCCTCTGGTCCAACTATTAACCCAACACCAAGTTCTAGACTAAATCAGATCCCTAAGTTCTGGGTGTCTACACCCCTGCTGTGTCTACCAGCCCTGAGCAACATGATAGGTTCATCATAGAGGATGAAGGTCCAGGAGAGATGCTGCTCCAGGGATGGAGGTGACCCATGGGTGAGGTTTGGCAGCAGCTCAGCCTCACTGGGATGTGCTCAGAGCACTCTCCAGTGCAGCCCAACCATCGCTCCCAGCACCAGGAGCTCAGAATCAGAGATTGGAAAAGACCTTCAAGATCATCCAGTCCAACCATTAACCCAACACCAACAAGTCTTTGACTGAATTAGATCCCTGCATCTTGGGTGTTTACAAACCTACTGCGTCCACCAGCCCCCAGCAACCCACCGGGACTGAAACACAGGCACCTACCCTAGGAAAAATGAGGCTAAAAATAGAACTTTCAAACACCAACCCCCACCAGAAACAGCTCTGACGACTCTCTCCTTGCTCGTGGTCTCCAACCTGTTCTGCTGCTCCTTCTCCAGCACTTTCTAGCAATTTCCACCCCTGCCTCTTTAAAGCCATGTGTCACCCTGAGACTGACAGGCAAAGGAAAGAATGAAGAAAGTCCCATTCTCCTTCATTTTTGCACCGAGGCGATAAGCAGGGATCGCTGCCGGGGCCAGGCTGCCGGGTGCTGGGGCAGGCTTTGGCACCCCATGGCAGCAGCTTTGGCTCCTTCATTAAAAGCATCCTCTGACAGCCTGATCGATGGCCCCGAGCTGCAAAACCAGGTTCCCTCAGCATGAACCTTAGGTTTCTGCTTCTCCTGCTGGAATTCCAGCAATTCCCCACTGTGGGCAGATAGGAGCTGAGCAGCTCCCTTTGGCTTCTGCCATCAATGAGAGCCCCTGGTGATCCATCTGATCTCTGGGCTCATCCAAACGAGCTGGAGGGTTTTTCCCCCCTCCTCACCAGCCTGAGGCTCCCTGGGGAAAGGGGATGTCACATCACAACCAACCATGGGGTGATCTCCAGTGCAGACAAAGGGGCTTCCCGCAGCCCCAAGCAGCTCCACACACCTAGAGCTGCTCCCCAGCCAGCTAAATCCTCCTTTATTAGGACCAGAGTGATTCAGCCCTAACACACAAACACCTCAGGATCTCACTTAACCTCACAGCTCTTCCCCACTGCAGACTGCAGGCGCAACCTCCCTCCTCAGCTGTCTCCCCACATCCTCACCTGACTGAGGCAATTTGACACCCACTGGGCAAGGCTGGGGCTGGCTTTGCAGGCAGGGAACAGACAAATCTGCCCTCATGCCCTTCCCAAGCCCTTCCTGGGGGTCCACTAGGGTAGAACAGCCCTGAATTCCCATCGTAGGGGCTGCCCAAATTGCCAAACTGCCCATAGAGCTTCCAACATCCTCCCTGCCTGTTCTGTGGCACTTTCTGCATCTAAGCAGAGATGGATCCCCCAGGACAAAAGGGAATCCAGGGGGGTTCCTGTCCCTATTGTCACATATCTGACCCAAATCCCACCCTAGTGCAGCAATGCACAGGCTCAAATGATGGGAAAAGTGCTGCAAACATCTCAGTCTGGCTCCAGGTTGGTTGATGGGCTCAGCCACATCCCCACAGGGCCCCATCCTGAGGGTGATGCTCAGTTCTCACATCTCAGTCAGGCTGTTTTCTGGAAAGCTCTGGATCAGGGATTGAACCCAGCCAAGGGTGTAAAACCCCACACTCTGGACTCATGCCCTGGCGATCCCCTGCCCTCTGGGACCAGCCCCAGAGGGTGGGCCAGGAGGGAGGAAAAACCATCCGGCTGCACATTTATTTTGCAGCCTTGAGCTGATCTCTGTCCCTAGGGATTATCACCCTAAGAAGTGTTTGTTCCTGTTCTGACCCTAAGCTGATTAATTCCCTGTGCCCCCTTTCCTGCAGCATGGAAACATGAGTCTAGGAAAGGTGTGCCAGGGCAGCGAGGGCAGGATGGTGGCCCAGGGGAGGGAAGATGCTCACGCAGCCCATGGTGGGTCAGATCCTGCTCCTCTGCAGAGCCATCAGCTCCCTCAGGCTGGCTGAGAGCTCCTGCTTCACAAAGTTTATTCCCTCAGTGCAAAGCACCCTCTTATGGGGACAAGCTGAGAGTGTTGGGGTTGTTCAGCCTGGAGAGAAGGGTCTCCAGGGGGACCTTAAGGTGACCTCCCAACCCCTGAAAGGAGCTGTCAGAAGTCTGGGGAAGGCTGTTCCCAAGGGCAGGGAATGATAGGACGAGGGGTCATGGTTTGAAACTGGAAAAGAGCAGATTGAGGCTGGACAGGAGGAAAAAGTTGTTGAATCTGAGGGTGGGGGATCCTTGGAACCGGCTGCCCAGAGAGAGGGTGGAGGCCCCATCCCTGGAGCCATCCAAGGTCAGGCTGGATGGGGCTCTGGGCAACCTGGTCTGGGGAGCTGGGGAGTGATGGCTCTGCTTGGTGTAGGGGGGTTTGACTAGATACTCTTTGGAGCTCCCTTCCAACCCACCTGTGATTCTGTATCCACAAGAGTGGGTTGAAACCTCCCCATGTGCTGATCCCAGTCACAAAGGGGTGAGAGGTCTGCCAGCACCAACATCGCTCTTCCACTGCAATAGGAAGCAACTAGTTTGTACCAGATGATGCTGGAGCAGCAGGACTTGCCCTGGCATGACCCAAATGCTGGAGCCTCCTCTTCCACAGGCTTGTAGCCCAGCTCCGTGCTGAGCCCAGCAACACAAACTGAGGGGAGGTTCTGGAACAGGGGAGACGTAAAAGCTGTGACTCTTGGGCTGCCTCCAGGGTGGTGGCTTTGGGGTCTTTGATGAGGTGACCCAGGAGCTCAGGAACAGGCTCCCATGAGATGAACCACATCTCAGCACCACAACTACAAAATAGCTTCTCACCCTTCAGCAGCCACAGAAAAGCTACTCTGCTGGGTTACTTGGTCTCTAATGGGAAGCAGCTCTGGGCTAATTCCAGCCTCCACTTCCAGAGCCACCCATTGCACCCAGGTTAACCCTTTGCCATCTCATGGCAGCTCTGCAGCTGCAGAGAGCTTCCACACCCCTCAAATCCCACTGGAGCCACCAAACACAGACCCAGCTACTGCTCCTCTTGGATCACCCCTGGCCCAGTGGAGCCCTGACTCCACTGCACTATGGATGGAGCTGTGTAGCACCAAATGATCCCAGTTAACTGCCTCAAATCACAAGCCAGATACACCAGAACATCTCTCGCAGGCAGGAGAGCCCAAAACACGCCTGTCTCTATAAAAAGACAATTACACAATCAGCAGCACTAGATCAGCCCAGCAAAATGCTGCTGGATTCTCATGATAATCCTCAGCATTGGATCAAGAGGAAAACCCACCCCTCATCCACAGTGACATGGACCCCTGGGTCAGGATTAGGGTTTATTGCAGAGTGGGAAGCACCAGCCAGTGCCCTCACCTGGAATCTGGCCCTTGGAGAGGAGAAACATGGGGCTGGTTGTCCCTTCAGGATGCTGGAGAGCAGCAAGAAGAATCCTTTAAGTGCAGAAATCAAGGCTGAAGCCTGAACCATCGATCAACCCCAACATGTTAAGGTATAAAATGGAGTTGTTTTTTGCTTCAATCACCAAATATTACATAATTATTAATTTATTATCTAAATAAATATTAAATCACTTCCCTTTACATGGAACAAAAAAAGCTGCATAAAACAGCACCAGTTCGTCCAGTCCAACCCAGTGCAGGCTTTTCCCTAAATAATTTTAAGGGGTTTTCAGAAAGGATCACTTAATGCTTTTATTACATTCCCCACTGACACTAAACTCTACTGACTGTTCTATAAGGGAACCTTCTCCATGCGTGGCCACATTTGGGACCATCTAGTAGCCCCACCAGTAGCCCGAACTGGTAGTATCCACCCACTGGGAACAAAAATGAAGAGGCATTTCTGCCCAGCAGAACAACTCCAAAATTCACTCCTGGGATGAGGAAGGCTCACAGTAAGGGTTTGGGAACCCCTAAAAAAATCCCTCTGGAGCACTGACAGCCACCCAGGTGACCCCATGAGAGAGATGTCCTTTCAGCTGGACATTTCCTAGAATGAGTTGAGGGAATTTTTGGAGGCTGTTACTGGCAGACAATCGCCTGTCGGTCAAAAATTCCCACTCCCTGCAGGAATATTCAATTAAAAAAATAGAAATGTAGGTCAGGAAAAAAAAAATCCCCCAACTGAAAAGCTCCTTGTTCCTCATCACGACGCCTCATCCGTCTGAGCAGCCCCGCAGTGCTGTCCAGGGGCACTGTGCCCCTGGCACCAACAGACTGAGGACATCAGTGGAGTTGGGGCTGCCAGGGCACGTTCAGCCCACCCCAGTTTGCCCTCAGCCATGGTGCAGACACTGATTTTGCACCATTGCTGTGGCTTTCCCAGTTTTTCTGGGTACTCTGCTGTTCAGCTGAAGTCACAGAATCCTTCAGGTTGGAAAGGACCTCTAAAGTCATCAAGTCCAACCTTCAACCCAACACCTCCATGACCATCAGACCATGTCCCACAGAACCACATCCAGTCGCCTTTTGAACCCCTCTAGGGATGGGGACTCCCCCATCTCCCTGGGCAGCCTGTTCCAGTGTTTAACTGCTCTTTCACTATAGACACTTTTCCTAATTTCCAACCCCTGGAGCAACAGGTGGCCATTTTCTCTGGTCCTGTGAGCAGCAGCTCTTTGGGAGAAGAGGCCAACCCCAGCCTCCCTACAGCCTCCTTTCAGGGAGCTGTAAAGGGTGACACGGTCTCCTCTCAGCCTCCTCTTCTTCAGGCTGAAATGCCCCAGCTCCTCAGCTTCTCTTCATAATTCGTGTCCTCCAATCCCTTATCCAGCTTTGCTGCCCTTCTCTGTCCTCACTCCAACACCCCAGTGTGCAGACTGCAGTATCTGACTGCTCCCATCACCAGGATAAATTCAATCCCAATCTCCAACTTACCCAGAGTGGGGAAAGCCAGAGGACAGGGATTTCCCAACCCATTGTGAAATACAACCAGGGCAGTGCCAAGGCCCCACAAACCCTCCTGGGATCTGATCCCCAGGACCCACAAGCTGGAGTGTCAAGGCAGCAAGCTTCATGTCCCTATTGAAGACCCCAAACACATCCAAGAGCCAGTGTCTGCTCAGGACAGAGACATATTTGTCACCCAAACCCACAGAGCAGCGACGGACTGGGATAAACCCTTGGCTCACCCCACAACCACCTTCTCAATGCCCAACATGAGACCCACACAGAGATTTTCAAATAATATCTACCTTCCCAAATCAATAAAAACCCCATAGGATGGCCCCAGCAATCAAGGGGCACCCCCAGCCCTTTACTCCCTTTCCAAGACAGGGAATAGCTGATCCTTTTTCTACACTTACACATCCTAAGGCTTTAATTTATGGGGCTCATTGAGGTGCCCAGGATTGTGCCCACAGCCAGCAGTGCTGCACCTATCCCCACCATCCAAAATTTATTTGCTCTAGCAGAGAGAAGGAAAATAAAAGAGAAGGGAAAAACCCTTCTCCCAACTGCCTGGGTTCACTTTTCAGGGGTATTTGATTAATTGATGGATCTATTCCTTTTTAATAGGCTCTCCCTGCTATAGTGGGGTTTCCTATGGGAAGGTAGAGATTCTCTAACCCTAAGGAGTCTGATTCTCTGCACCATCACTTTGATTGGAGGACAAAAATGCTGGGTGCATCGTCATCCCTTCTGCATGCTGCTGCAGCCTCCATCACAGTCCAGCCCAGCTCATCCCCAAAGCAGATCAAATCTCCTCTTTGCAGACACCTTCCAGGTCTCTGCTCCCAGTTCCCTGCACTCTCAGACCGCAAAAGTAAATCCAGAGCGCAAAAAGCTTCCAAGAAAGACATTTTCAGGTGATGATGCAGGGATGGCCAGCACAAAACAGGAATTTTTCCAAGCTTACACCCACTGCTGTGCTGGTTTAAATATTTCATCTGAGATAAAATAGTCCAAAAAAACAAATTGCTTGTCCTGCAGCCACCAGGTGACCCTCACTCCATTCTCCTTGTCCCATAGCCACCAGCATCAGGCCAACAAACCCCACAGATCCACATGGCTGAAGCAGCTGAGAAGATGCTTCAACTTATTTATGTAGATGCTCAATCCTTGGGTTTGTGACAGGAACGTGCACTATTAATGGGGTTGAGCTGTCAGAGGAGGGTCTCTGGGTGCAGTTTTATGGTTGAAGGCATCAAACTGAGGTTTGGGAGTGGAACCCAAGTGCAGAACTGCAGAGCAGCTCCATTACAGCCCCATCCTTAGACCAGGTGAGAAGAGAAGCCTGGCACTGCCCAGCCTTCCTCCCCCCACCCTCCTCCTCCCCCAGCTCCCACTGCTGCCTTGGGCACAATCCAGGGCACAGAGCCAACCCAACAAGGAGAATTCCCAGTGGATGAGATCTACATCTCTTTTAATTAAAATTTTCCTTTTACATCAAATCAGAGGGCTCTGCCCAGCCAAGGACTAGAGGAGCAGAGTCGGCTGGCTGCCAAGCCCTGAGCCTGCTGGGTTTTCCCTCCCAGGTCGGACGCAGAAGCTGGAGAAGAGGTTGACCCGGCATTTAGAGGAGTTGGAGACCTCTGGATACCTGGTTAAGGAGAAAGGGTGAAAACACATCCTTTACTGATGGTGATCCATGTGGACCCCACCTAATCCATCCCACACATCAGGTTGCAGAGGGCAGGGAAGGACTCAAACAAGCAAGCTGTATGAGGGACAGCCCCTGTGGTCTTTCAGCTTCTCATCAACTTTACAGGCTCTTTTCTGCAGACTGTCTCTAATTCCAGACCTGGACCAGGCAGTCACAGACACCCCCCACCCCATTAAGAGAAGCTGGAAAGCACACTGCAACCTGTGGGACCTCATGCACCAGGAGGGGAAAGCCAGATAAACCACCCCTATACCTACACCCCTTTGAAAGGAGAGATCCCGAGCCCCAACCTCCAGCCACTCAAGGCTCCTTCAAGCCCCTCACTGAGGCTGGTGATACTCTTGTACCTCATGGAGCAGTGGGTGCATCCTTCAGCTCCCATTTGCCCACTGGCACAGCTCCATCAGTTCATACTGGG
Organism: Phoeniculus purpureus; assembly: GCA_028565055.1. Taxonomy (NCBI): domain Eukaryota; kingdom Metazoa; phylum Chordata; class Aves; order Bucerotiformes; family Phoeniculidae; genus Phoeniculus; species Phoeniculus purpureus. The sequence continues at coordinate 14,340 of JAOXOE010076795.1, forward strand.
TAAAACAGCTCAAAGCCACGTTTTCCATCAGGCAGGGTTGGCCTCTTGACAACCAGGGCTTTTTAAAATCATCCATACAGATATCTCCATCTCAGCCTTGCTGCACTGCTGGCTGAGCCCCAGCTGACTGCAAGCGGGGCCAATGCCCAGGATAAACACAACCTCCCTGGCTTTGGGAGTGCCAGGAGCATGTAGGCACCATGCACCATCCCTTACATAAACAGCCCTGCAAAAACAGCCCTGAGCACTGAGGGAACACCTGTAGTCTGCCCCCGTCCATGAGGTGAAGTGTTTGGGAATAGGACTGCAGCGGGTCCTGGGTAGGAGGAGATGCTTTCGCTCCTTCCTGCCTGTCCCAGGCAGCAGCCATAAAGGCAAAGCCCAGTGTTGCCCCACTCACCCCAAAGGATGAGGCTTGGTTGGAGGAAGAGGATGGTGTCCTGCAGCCTGAGGTGCTCTCAGCCACCCTGGGGTCTGGAACATGGAACTGGAGATGTCCTCGTGCTGCTGAGGAGGGCTGGGTGGGGCAGGTGATGCTGCACAACAAGGGGCTGGGATCATAGGATCATTTAGGTTCATCAAATCCAACCACAAACCCAACTGTCCATCCCACCTCCCAACCCTGTCCCTGAGCTCCAGATCTCCCCAACAGTGAAACACAGCCAGGGATGGCGATTCAACACCCTTCTTGGGCAGCCTGTTCCAAGGCCTGAGGACCCTTTCTAGGAAGAAATTTCTCCTCCTGTCCAACCTAACCTTCCCTTGAGACAGCTTGAAGCCATGTCCTCTGGTCCTGTCCCTTGTTCCTTGTGAAAAGAGACCAAACCCCACCTCTCTGCACCCTCCTGTCAGGCAGTTTCAGACAGCAGTAGGGTCTCCTCTGAGGTTCCCCCTCTCCAAACTAACCAGCTCCATGCAGCAGACCCAGCAGCAAGTGACCCAACCTTCTGGATGAGCAGAAAATGAGCCGCAAGAAAAGTCATGAAGTGCCCAAGAGCTTTGTGAAACCCAGGACTGAGGTCTTACCCTCACCAGCTCCAGCTTTCCTGGTCCCTGAAGACCCACCATCTTGCAGGAAGAACTCAGGAATGTTCCTGCCTGCAAAACCTTCACAAGCAGGTGCAACCTTTCAGGCTGTGCCAACCTTCCCAAGGTCTATCAAAGCTTCCCCACCCCTGCTCCTGCCCTCCAGCTGCTCCTTCCCAAGGCAGCCAGCAGCTCCGGGAGGGTTAAAGGGGAGTGTGAACCCCCAGGGCTCAGCTCCCGCCCTCCTCACCCCTCTCTTCCCGGCACAGACCTGGGGAGCGGAGGCTCTGCAGATGCAATCTCCAAGACAAACACACTGGGGCTGGAACCTGCTCTGTTTGCACCTCAGCCGCAGATATTAAACAGCAGCAGCCAGGCTCAGAGTTCTGCCCACCTTGCCCTGCAGCATGGGGCATCCCCTGACACCCCATTCCTGCCTCGATGGGGTATCACCAGCTTTGCAGTGAAGCTGGGAGCTAGTTTGGAGCTGGGGGTGACAAAATCCCCACTGTGGCTCCAGGAAGGTCTTTCTGGAAGTGGGCAGCTTGCAGAGAATCACAGAATCACAGATTGTTAAGGATTGAAAGGGACCGCGAAAGATCATAGAATCATAAAGGATTGGAAGGGACCCCAAAAGATCATCCAGTCCAATCCCCCTGCCACAGCAGGATCACTTCACTGGAATCAGAATCACTCTGGGTTGGAAGGGACCACCCGATCATCCAGTTCCAACCCCCCCACCATGGGCGGGGACACCCCACCCTAGACCAGGCTGGCCAGAGCCCCATCCAGCCTAGCCTTAAACACCTCCAAGGATGGGGTCCCAACCACCTCCCTGGGCAACCCATTCCAGGCTCTCACCACTCTCACACTAAAGAACTTCCTCCTCACATCCAGTCCAATCCCCCTGCCACAGCAGGATCCCCTAGATCAAGTCGCACGGGAGCATGTCCAGGCGAGTTTTAAGCATCTCCAGAGAAGGAGACTCCACAACCCCCTTGGGCAGCCCCTTTCCAGTGCTCTGTCACCCTCACTGAGAAGAAGTTCCTTCTCATATTGATGTGGAACCTCCTCTGTTCCAGTTCACACCTGTTGTCCCTTGCCCTATAAGGAGACCCTCTGCATGCTTCTCTCCACACTTTGTGGAGGAAGAGCAGAAGAGCAGCATCAAAGCATTGATTGAGACCTCCAGTGTGGCTCAGGGTGCTGATGCAGCCAGGGTCACATGTCTATGTTTTGCAGAATTAAGGCTTTGATAAGCTCTTTTGTCTCAAAGAAGCCACCAGTTTATTTTCTGATCTCCAGAGATGCTGGTGTGGTACCCAGAGCCATCAGCTCCCAGCAAACATCTGAAAAATCAGAAATCACACACCGGTTTGTGTTGGAAGGGAGCTCTGAGCTACTCCAGTGCCACCCTCCTGCCATGGGCAGTGACACCTCTCACAAGATCAGGGTGCCCAGAGCTCCATCCAACCTGGCCTTGGACACTGCCAGGGATGGAGCAGACACAACCTACCCAGGGCACCCTGTTTCATGGTCTTAGCACCCTTATAGGGAGGGATTTCTGCCTCAGATCTCATCTCAATCTCCCCTTTTTAGCCTGAATCCATCTCCCTTTGTCCTATGACTCATAAAAAGCCCCTCTCCAGCTTTACTGGAGCCCCTGCAGGTACTGGAAGCTGCTATGAGGAGGAGGTTTGGAAGCTGCTAGAAGACAATGTTCAAGACAGTTCAAGACAGTGGCCTGCACTCTGCAGTGATTTCTGTGACAACCTCACATCAGCCCAGAAGGTGCCGAGAACCTCATCCCACTGAGCCACAGTTAACACCCAGATGGTCTTGTTCAGAGCAGGAGGAAGGAAGGGGTCTCCAGGCTATTTGGCAATGGGAGACTTCCAGTAAACCCTTATCTCACATCTTACGTCTTGCTCGGAAGTGGAAGGATTCGGTTCATTTTCCACAGGGAATGGGAGAGCTGAGTTGTGCCAGCGGAGAGCAGAGCTGCTGGCCTCAGCCCCAGAACCCTCCTGAGCAAAGGGCCAGGTGAGACAGTGCCAAAAGCCACTTAAAAGTCACTTTTAGTCCTTAAAAAGTCTGTCTGGTTCACCCTGTGCATCCTCTGCACCTTTAACTTCTTTCCCCACTGGGAAATGTATTTTCATGGGATTTCTAGGAGGGAATAATTCACTCAACTAAGCTTAGAGCCTCCACCACCGCCTGAGAAAAAGGAGCTGGAATTAGCTCCCAATGGGATGAAAAGCTCAAGATGGGGATGGAGACCCCAGGAAAAGTCCTCAGTTGGGATCCCAAGTGGCACCATGTGCCGCTGCCCTTGAACCCAGCTCTAAATTGTTTTTCTGAGGTCGATACCTGGATTGCACCCCCCCGCAGCCCCGACACACACACTAGAGTTTTCATGAAGAAGACCATTATGCAAAACTTGTGGGAGCAATAGAAAGTATAAATAGTGCTGAAGGCACCACAAAACGGGGCCACTTTAAGTGCGTTTAGCTTTTTCCTTGAAATCTGCGGGGTGGTATTTAAAGATGAAGGGAGGAGGAGAAGGAGGACGTGCTGCTCTGTCCCAACACCAAAACGCTCCACAGAACCCTGGTGGTCTCCCAAAAGCAGCCAAGAGCTCCAAATCTCCCATTAAATGTCCTCTCTACACCTTTTTGGTGCCGCTCCACTGAAATACATCAAGTGTTTAACCCTGGCTGCACCCACCAGCACCCGAGAGATGCCCAACTCTGCTCCCCCCACCCTAAAAGCTTCCTCAATATTTGCTTTTATGATCTCAAAAGGTGGCCGCAACCCCATTCCCGAGGTGCTCAGCAACTCGCTGGTGGTCCCTAAAGAAGCAGCCAGGTGATCTCCCAGCAAACAGCCCCCAGTCTTTGTGGGCAGACCACAGCCAGCTTCAAACGAGGACTCTGAACAGAGGACCCACAGTTCCCCTCCAGCCACCATCCTCCACCTAAGGGGGACGTTCCTCAAAGCAAACCCAATGTTCTTGAGTTTTTCCCAAAATATGAGCCAAATAGGACAGACAGATGCGGGAAAGGAGAAGGAAAGAAGGGAAACCAGGGCAAACCCACAAGCCCTGCTGCTCCATCCAAGTCACGAGTCCAGTGAGTTCCCTGTGGTGCGGTCAAGGGGAAGAGCATTTTTCCTGGATGGTACCAAGGAGCCCAAGGAGCTGGAAAAGAACACAGTGTCCCTTCACTCTCACCTCTCCAGGACAGCAGGACCAAACACCTCTGACACCCCACAGCAGCAGGGTGCCCTGGGGACAGGAGGGTTCCTTTTCAGGGAGCTGTTGCTTCATGGGCTAAGCGGCTCCTATGTGTTTCCTCATCCCCTTTGAGACTGAGGAACCCACATTCACAGGCTCCAGGAGGCATGGACTTGAGAACTGTGTTTTCTACAGCCACTGTGATAATAAGCAACTACCACCCATGTGCTGAGATGTCCTGGCAGCCCTGCAAAGGGGGGTACCACCAGACAGGATGAGGGAGAGGGTGTGGAAACAGCAAAACCCCTCAAGATATTACTGTGTCCCACTTAATTCCTGCTGGAAAAGTCATCAGCAGCCCCTGCAAGGCAGTTGCCTCTGTTTACTCTGGCATAGGGGCCACCCTGGGCTGCAATGGCTGAGGCCACCACGTTGTTCTGCAGTGCCTGCTGACACAAGCAGCAGGAAAAGCATAGAAAATCTTACAGCAACATCCATCTCCATGTTTTGAGGTGGAGAACTTGTCCCAGGAGCTTCAGCTTCCACATCTTCAGCTCAGGACAGGGCACAGGTGACAGCATGCTGAGGCTCCCTGAGCTGTCACTCAGTGGTGGCCTCTAGAAGTAACTGAGCTGTAGCACAGCAGTTGTCATATTTCAACAGGGGAGATGACTAAACTCCTCGTCTCCCAGTCAGGGGGTTGTTTACTTCCAAAACCTTCAATCCAGTTTTGTTTTTTTCCTCCCTTTTCCTTTGCACCTTCCTCCACCATCACGGAATTCTCCACGTTTTCACCTGGGCAAGGGATAAACCTCCAGCTCAGAATCACAGAATCACTCTGGTTGGAAAAGACCCCTGGGATCATCGAGTCCAACCATCTACCCTACCTACAAGTTCACCCCTAAACCACATCCCTCAACACCTCATTCAAACAATCTTTAAAAACATCCAGGGATGGCAACTCAACCACCTCCCTGGGCAGCCCATTCCGGTGCCTGACCACTCTTTCTGTGAAAACATTCCTCCTAATATCAAGTCTAAACCTCCCCTGTTGTAACTTGAACCCAGTCCCTCGTGTTCTGTCACTAATTGCTTGTGAGAACAGGCCAGCTCCAACATCTCTACAGTGTCCTTTCAGATAGTTGTAGAGAGTGATGAGGTCTCTTTTCAGCCTCCTCCTTTTCAAACTAAGTAGCCCCAGCTCTTTCAGTCTCTCCTCATGAGATTTATTCTCCAGGCCCTTCACCAGCTTCGTTGCCCTCCTCCGCACCTGCTCCAGCACCTCCACATCTCTCTTGTACTGAGGTGTCCAAAACTGGACACAATACTCAAGATGCGGCCTCACAAGTGCCAAATACAGGGGGACGATAACCTCCCTACTCCTGCTGGCCACACTATTTCTAATACAAGCCAAGATGCCATTTGCCTTCTTGGCCACCTGAGCACACTGCTGGCTCATATTCATCTTCCTGTCAATTAGAACCCCCAGGTCCCCCTCTTCCAGATGGCTCTCCAGCCATACCTCCCCAAGCCTGTAGCGTTGCAGGGGGTTGTTGTGGCCCAAGTGCAGGACCTGGCACTTGGTCTTATTGAAGCTCCTGCCATTAACATCGGCCCATCGCTCCAGTCTATCCAAGTCTCTCTGAAAAGCCTCCCTACCCTCCTGCAGATGAACACTCCCACCTACCTTGGTGTCATCTGCAAAGTTAGTAATGATACTCTTTGTGTCCTTATTGAGATCACCAATACAGATGTCAAACAGAGATGGTCCCAACACTGAGCCCTGAGGCACAGCACTGGTGACAGGCCACCAGCTGGATTTCACTCCATTAACCACCACTCTTTGAGCACGTCCATTCAACCAGTGTTTTCATCCAACAGATTGTGTGCTCATCCAAGTCATGAGCAGCTCCTTCCACTGCTTGACACTGCAGTGTCACTGTTCCACATCACACAGATCAGAGAACCACAAAGTGTTAGAGACTGGAACGGACCTCGACAGATCATCCAGTCCAATCCCCCTGACACAGCAGGATCCCCTAGATCCAGTCACGCAGGAACATGGCCAGGTGGGTTTTAAACGTCTCCAGAGGAGGAGAATCCACAACCTTCCTGGGGGGCCCCTTCCAGTGATCTGTTCAACCTCACCGGGAAGAAGTTTCTTCTCAGATTGATGTGGAACCTCCTCTGTTCCAGCTCACACCCACAGCCCCTTGTCTCAGCATTTCCTCATCAGGGAGATGTTCCACTCCCTTCATCTTCGTGGCTCTGCGCTGGACTCTCTCCAGCAGCTCTGTGTCCTTCTGGAACTGAGTGGCCCAGCACTGGACACAAGATTCCAGATGGGGTCTCACCAGGGCAGAGTAGAGAGGGAGAAGAACCTCCTTCCATCTACTAACCACTCCGCTTCTAATCCACTCCAGGATGCCGTTGGCCTTCTTGGCCAGCAGGGCCCACTGCTGGCTCCTGGCCATCCTGCTGGCCACCAGGACCCCCAGGTCCCTTTCTCCTACGCTGCTTTCCAACAGGTCAGTCCCCAGCCTGTACTGGTACCTGGGGTTGTTCTTGCCCAGATGCCAGAATCTACACTGCCCTTGTTATAGTTCATTCCATTTCTCCCTGCCCACAGATGGGCAAGCTCAAGGACGGGGATGTCACCATGACAGCAATACTAACTCCTTAATGAGATGCCACAGTGATTCCCAGCTACTCCATCCGAGCCCATCCCAGTGCAGTGCTGGCCCTGCACACACCCTGCTACCCTCTGCTCTCCCCCCTCTCTGCTGCACTTTCTGTCCAACCGGTTCTGCTCTTTATTTTCGTTTCAGGGAGGCTCATCGCCCCGGCCAGCTGGAAAACCCACCTGCCAGCCAGAGCAACAGCACGGACAAGGAGCAGGAATCATGGAATGGGTTGGGTTGAGCGACACCTTTCACCAGACCAGGTTGCTCAGAGCCCCATCCAACCCAACCTTGGACATTGCCAGGGATGGAGCAGCCACAACCTCTCTGGGCAGCCTGTTCCAGGGCTTCAGCACCCTCACAGGAAGGAATTTCTGCCTCAGATCTCATCTGAATCTCTGCTCTTTTAGCTTGAACCCAGCCCCCTTGTCCCAGGACCAGTCCCTCAGAAAAAGTCCCTCTCCAGCTTTCCTGTAGCCCCTTCAGGGACTGGAAGCTGACTTAAGGTCCCCCCAGAGCCTTCTCTTCTCCAGCTGAACAGCCCAAACTCCCTCAGCCTGTTCCCAGAGCAGAGGGGCTCCAGTCCTCTGAGCATCCCTGTAGCCTCCTCTGGACTCTCTCCAACAGTTCCAGCTCTTTCTTGTACTGGGGACTCAAAAACTAGCTGCAGGTCTTCAGGAGGGGTCTCACCAGAGCAGAACAGAGGAGGAGAATCCCCTCCCTGGCCCTGCAGGTGACTGTTCTTGCAACCCAGGCCCTGGGCTGCCCCCACGCACTGCAGGAGCAGAGTGGCTGTTGCAGGTCCCTTGTGGCATCAACCAAGGAACAGAATCACCTCTTGCGAGCAGAGAGTGGCCACCAGCTGCTCTTGAGCTAGAATCCTTTCCAAGAGAACAGCCCAAGCTGCTTTTTTCCATGTGAAGTCTTGGGAAGTGTTGATCTGGGAAGGAAGAGATTCTGTGCTGGACAGAAGGGACAGCTCTGCGATCATGAAACATCTGGTTTGCAACACCCCAGGAGCCTGTTTTGGCCAACAGCCTTGTGGCTGGAGCACAGAGGGGGTCTTCAAGGCACTGCAGCTGCTGGGGAGGGGCTGGCTGGGGTGGGAGCACTGACCCGGCCTCACCTAGGGCATCCTGGACCACCTCAGTGGTCCCTAGGCAAATCTGCACAAGGAGCCCAAGATGCCACCACAAGTAGTCACTACACCAGGTTAGCTGATCTGAGAGCCAAGTGGCTGCTCTCACCACCATTTACAGGGAGAAGAGTGATGGCAGGTGACAGCTTCACCTCATCATCTGGTCCTCCCTACCCTGGGGCAGCCCTGAGCTGGGGCAAAGCAGGCAGAGAGCCCCCACCCTGCCTGAGGAGCCTCTGGGGCTCAGCTGATGGCACCAGACCTGTTACCCTGTCCAGAGTATCTCACCAAGGCAAAACATTCTCTCCATCACTGCTAGAGCAAACAAAGGGTCTCTCACGCCCTAAGCCGGGGACGTTCAACACAATTTGCCGCCCTTCAGGCACTGGAATCCACTGTCACCACTTGAGATTGAGAAGAATCTCCAGCCTACGAGGCAAGAGGACACCCAAAGCAACAACCCCCTGGGACCCTGCTGTGTCCCACATCCCTCAGGCTTAGAGATTTGGATCTTGCTCCATTCTGGCCTGGGGACAGAGTGGAAAAGAATCTGCAGCTCCAGCCCTTTCCTTCTCAGCCTCGGGGAATAGCAATGGATTTCAAAAGTCCCTGCCAAGAACCAACAGTGCAGATGTTGAGCTCTTGGCAGGGACCTCCAGTGTGTTCCCTGAGGGACCAAGGAGCACAGACTTAGGCTGAATACATCTCTTAGCCCCCATACCCACACAGTGGGCACCGCAGCTTCACCCACAAGCAAGGCAGAGCAAATTTGTACCACCTATGGGATTTCCACCTGCTGCACTTTGCTTTCCAGAAGCTGATACTTGCTAATTCATTTGCATGAGCTGGGAAGATACAGAGCCAGAGCACTGGCCCTGGAAGGGTTCAACAGGGGAGACAGGGTGTTTCAGGAGATGGGTTAGTGGTTGGGGGTTGTAGGGAAGACAGTTGGACTTCACAGAATCACAGGATTCCAGAATGATTGAGGCTGGAAAAGCCCTCTGAGCTCATCCAGTCCAGCCCAGGGCCTAACATCACCCCATCAGCCACACCAGGGTACTGAGGGTCACAGTCATGCTGTCCTTCAACACCTCCAGGGATGGCGACTCCACCACTGCTCTGAGCAGTTCATTCCAGTGTCTGATCACCCTTTCCATGAGGAAGGGCTTCCTAACATGCAACCTAACCTTCCATCTGGCAGCTTCAGGTCCTGCCCTCTCATCCTCGTGCTGGTTGCTTGGGAGAAGAGCCCTACTCCCATCTGACTGCAACCCCCCTTTAGAGAGTTGGACAGAGGGAGAGGTTCTCTCTGAGTCTCCTCTTCCCCAGGCTAAGCACCCCCAGCTCCCTCAGCCTGTCCCCATCAGCCTTTCCCTCCAGTCCGTTCCCCAGCCTCATTGCTCCTCTGGACCCACTCCAGCTCCTCAATCTCTTTCTTGAAAAGAGTGGCTCAGCACTGCCCCCAGTTCCTGAGGGGAGGTCTCTGATTATGATCTTGACCATCTGGAAGGTCTTTGCCAACCTTGATGATTCTATACTCGCCCCTCTAGGGACCCAGCTGGCAGCCTAAAACCAGTCACACAGCAAAATGGTGCAGAAAACCCAGCGCAAGGGACTGGGAACACAAATCCACGGCTTGCAGCGCTCCCTGATTTAGGAACTATAGGAAAGTTACAAGGTGAGGGGCTCTGCCATAAGGCAACCTGCATGGCAGCTCGACTCAGTTTGCATGAGCACAGCTCATTTGCCTGAAAAATCTGCATGAAAACCACAGGGAGAAGTCACACGCAAATAAGTGAGTGGAGAGATGCCTGGAATGAGCCCAGTTAAATGCCTGAGGTGCAGAAACAGCTGCTGCCTAGGGCTTGGGGTCACTCCTGCACCTCACAGTGATGCCCACGATGTTCTCCCAGCACCAGCACAGCCCAAACACCCCAGAGATCCCCATAGCCATGGAAGGAAGGGCAGAAAACCATCCTGTCTGCAAGACAAAGCCCTTGGCAAGTGCCCCCACCCCAACGCATCCTGTTCGTCGCTTCGTATCCGGCTCGGGAATTCCAGGCACATCTGCACATCTCCCTTGCCCGCGTGCACAGCTGCGTGTCCCTACCTGCCCACCCCACCATGCCCACCCACGCCTGCACCAGCCACCCCCCCTGCCATGGGGAAAGGCAGTCAGACCCTCTGAGCATCACCCTGGCTCCCCCAGGAGTGTCCCTGGCTGCTCCCCTTGTGTCAAGAAGTAAATCAGCTAAGTTAAAGCTATCACAGATACACAGGTCATTAGGGGTTGGAAGGGACCTCCAGGGGTCATCAAGTCCAATCTCCCTGCTTGAACATCACTCCTCATAAACCACAGCACAACATCTGGAGGGGAGTCCTTGTGTGCTGGGCCACGGATGAGGTACTGTCCTATCACCTGGATGGGCTGTGTTGCCTTCAGGAAGAGAACTAGCAAAAATCAGAGAATCATCCAGTCCAATCCATAATCCTACTCTACCAAGTTCTCCTCTAGATCAGACCTGTAAGTACCACATCTAAACACATCCAGGGATGGGACTCAACTCCCTCCCTGGGGAGCCTGTTCCAAGGTCGGAGGGAAAAATGAAGGACTGTGGCTGATGACTGTGGGGTCAAAACTCCCTGTCCTGTGGGTCTAGCCGGAGTGGGTCAGAGGGAAGACAGGGAGAGTTGAGGACCAGGGTGGGATGCTGAGCCCCACCATGAGGCAGCCTGTGGTCCTTGCTTAGAGACCTAGTCTAGAGGTGACCTTGGTAGACTAGAGTTATAGGTTGGACTTGATGACCTCCAGGGTCATTCCAACCTGAATGATTCAATGATCCCAATGCCCTTCTTCCACTAAACCTTCCCAATGGCTTTGTCCTTCCTTGGCTGATGCATCATCCTCCATTTGACTGCTGGTCTCACACCAAGAGGATTCCCACCAGTGCTCATCACTCATGAGCACCAAATCCACCAAAAACTGCCACAGAAGGAAGGAAAAGACCCAGTTTGGGGCAGGATGCACCGCCAGGACAGTGCCTACAGCCTCCTTGGAGAAGTCCACCAGGACTGAGAGGACTACAGCAACAGATTTGGGCAGGGAACACAACAAATCCCACTGAGCTGCTTCTTATCCCTTATTTTCACACTTTGCTTCCATCACCCCCAAGCAGAGATGAACTGCCCTGAGCAGAGGAGCATCAGGGCTGCCTGCAGGAACCCCACCCCCAGCTCCCCCAATCCCTTTTGCCAAGACAAAAGGGACACTTTGTGGAGAGGCTGAATTAATTCCCTTTCATGCAAAAGGAAATCTGTTCCCCTTGCCAGAAAAACCCCAAAATGGAGCAAAGTGGAGCAGAGGAGCAGCTCGGTGCCAAATCAGCCGTCGCTGATCCCGGGGCACCAATGTCACCCAGTCCAGGGAGTAGGGTGCAGAGCCTCCAATTAGGATGGCAAGGGACAGGGAATGAAAGGCAGGAGAAACTCTGCTTAATTGAGGAGCTGCAGCCAGGCCTAAGATTATCCAGAGGAATGTGAGGCTCCTTTACAGCGGGTTCAGTCGCTTGAAACAAGAATGAATAGAGCAGACTCCAGGCAGATGAGGGAGAAGGGAAAGAAAGATTCATATGACCTGGATTTAGGGTTGGATGAGATCTGGTAACTGCCTGAGGACCAGAGAGCGGTCACACACTCTCACCCCATTACAGCCCCATTTGGTGTCTTCCTCCAAAAGCCTCAACCCTGCCTAGTCAGAAGCTCTAAGCTCCTGGTGATCCCCCAGGAACATTGTTAACGCTCTCTGTTAGCCTCCAGCAGCAGCAGGGACCTCCCAGTCACCTACCAAAAAATCCATCCAGTTTTCTTCCTGGTCCAGAAGGCCACCAGTGACCAGCTGGAGGAATCCAGCTCCAGTTAAAGGGACAGAAGTCTGTGCCCACCCTTGTTAGAGAGAGAAGACAAAAAGCGCTACCTTCCCCCTCTCCCAGGCAGTTTCACCCATATCCCTTCCCAGCTGGAAAACTCCACCATCCTGCAGCTCCAAGTGCTGCTCTGATAGCCCAGGAGGGGTTGGCTCATCCTTGCATTGGCTGGTCCCGTGGGGGAAAATCCACCTCCAGCACGGCCAGAGTATAGAATCATAGAACCATAGGGTTGGAAGGGACCTCTGAAGGTCATCTAGTCCAATCCCCTTGCAACAAGCAGGGCAAGCACTCACCAGACCAGATTGCCCAGACCCCATCCAGCCTGACCTTGAATGGCTCCAGGGATGGAGCCTCCACTCTCCTCTCTGGGCAGCCTGTTCCAGGGATCCCCCACCCTGAGATTCAACAACTTTATTCTCAAGTCCAGCCTCAATCTGCCCTTTTCCAGCTTCCAACCATGACCCTTCTCGTTCCCTGCCCTACTGAATAGACCTCCAAGATCATTAAGTCACCAGTGATCCCATTCATCCACCACCAATCGGAGTGAAGCTCATGGGCAGAACAGGAGCAGAATCAATTTTCCATGGGACTTCAAAATCCTACTAATGATGCAGCAGCACACAGGGAATGCTCCTATCAACAACTTTTGGTCCCTCCTATGTCCTCAACTGTTTAAGAAAAACAAAAAAAGCAGGATAATTCCTAAAAATGGGAATTGCCTGGATGCACCTCAGCAGAGGTGCAGCAGCCCCTACCCTTGGCCGTTCCCCACAGCCACACAGCCCGTACAAACAGCATCTGCACCAGGATAAAGGCGCTTTGTGTAAGAGTCATCTCTCAGCACGTTCCCATATGGGATTTGATCAGACTGGACTTAGCGGAGCTTTGAAACCTCCCCCCGTCCTGCTCCTCGGCTCCTGAGAGCTGCAACACTGCCAAGGTATCACCCGCCTCGCTGCCCCTTCCCGAGGCTTCCCGTAGTGCTCAGGGAGCGGGAGATGAAGCAGTTTCGGGGGCACTTTGTGGTGCTCCTAGCAGAAAGCAGAGGCTTCGAGATTCACCCAGTTCCAGGGCAAACAAAGAGGAGGTTAAAGAAGCAACAAGGGAGCAGCAGAGGGTCTGTCTGAGAGCTGGGTCTGTCCAACATCAACAGGCAGCTCTGTGGGGAAAAACTCATCCTTTTGCACAACAGCAGGGATCACGGAATCAGGAAATGGGTTGGGATGGAAGGGACCGCACAGCTCCCACACAGCCAACCCCCTGCCATGGGCAGAGACACATCTCACCAGACTAGGTTGCCCAGAGCCCCATCCAACCTGGCCTTGGACACTGCCAGGGATGGAGCAGCCACAGCCTCCCTGGGCAGCCCGTTCCAGGGCCTCAGCACCCTCACAGGGAGGGATTTCGGCCTCAGATGTCATCTCAACCTCTTCTAGAGGTGGATGGATGGGGAGACAAAGGCAGAAACCCTCAAAGCTCTAACAACAAAGACTGGGAAATCACAAAACATTAGGGATTGGAAGGGACATCAAAAGATCCAGTCCAATCCCCCTAACACAGCAGGATCCCCTAGGTCCAGTCACACAGGAACGTGGCCAGGTGGGTTTTAAACACCTCCAGAGAAGAAGAATCCACAATCCTCCTGGGTGGCCCCTTCCAGGGCTCTGGCACCCTCACTGGGAAGAAGTTCCTTCTCAGATTGATGAGGAACCTCCTCTGTTCCAGCCCCTTGTCCTATCACTGGGTGTCACTAAGCAGAGCCTGGCTCCATCCTCCTGACACCTGCCCTTCCCATATTGATCAACATTCATGGGATCACCCCTCAGTCTCCTTTATTCCAAGCTCAAGAGACCCAGCCCCCTGTGCCTTTCTTCATCAGGGAGATGCTCCACTCCATCATCTAAGAATGCCTTCTTTGCTTCGGTCTTTACATCTAAGGCCGAACTCTCCTATGACCCCCAGAACTTGGATGAAGGAGAGG
>JAOXOE010076805.1:0-28323 GCA_028565055.1 Phoeniculus purpureus
TGGTTTTTTTTTTATGGGGGGTGGGGGTGAGGGGGGTGGTTTTTTGGTTTTACTTTGCCTTTTTTTTTTTAATAAACCCAGAAATTTTACCATCATGATGCACTGAAACCAAAGGAAAGGAAAGGAAAGAGAGAAAGAGAGAGAGAGAGAGAAAGAGGAAAGAGGAGAAGAAAACAAAAGCACATATCCCTGAAAGAAATTCACAGTAAGAAGAAACTTCTTCTCCCCCTGCTATGATAACGAGAAGATTTAGAGGTCATGCAAAGAGTATCAGCATGCGATTTGTGGTAAAAAAGATCGACAAAGTAAACGGGCAAAATAACTAACTGAACATTAAAAAAAAAAATCAGGATAACGGAAGGCAAAGCCCTTATTTAACCTAAAAAAGGGGAGGGAAAAATAACTCAAATAGATCGATAAAGCCCCTATATAATTATTGGGGAGGAAAAAAACCCAACAAAAAAATGAAACAAAACCTAAAACGAGTTGATTTTTAAAGCTTCCGTCAGAAAGAGGCTGGAGGGACGGCACTGAAATAAGCCAACCAAAATCAAATCAAATGAAGGGCTTCTGTACGACGTGAAAAGCTTATAGCCTTGAAATGAAATTAAAAGAGAAAATGTAAAAAATAATCCAAAAAAAAGGGAGGGGGGAGGGCCGTAAAGAAAAATCTCTCTGGAAATAAAAGGTATGCAGATACTTCTTTGTGTGCGGTTTTGTCCCCCTAAAGAAGATACAGCTAATGCGCTGAGTGACCTCTAATAAATTCCCTGGTGTCTTGCGGATAGCATCCACTTACCCATCAAGAACTCCTCCTTTAGTAGGTAAGGTGTAAGAAAAAAGGAAGAGCGGGCAATGTAAGTCCATCATTAGAGTCTCAAATGACATGAAAAAAACATAACCCCTCTCTTCAACCAACACTGCCAACTGTTCCACGCAAAGGTCACGGCTGCTTTTCGGCTGCTTGTCTCACTTACTATTCATTTGTGTTTCCTTCTGCTTTAAATTAGGCTGCCCCAGCCTGTTCTGGAGGCTGACTGCTTGTGCTGGGAAGTTGCAGCTTGCACTAAATCCCCTTGGGGTTTGTGGAAGGGACACAGAGGGAAGAAGTAAGTAAAGTAGAAGAGGAAGAATATTCCCGCTGTGCTGCACTTGAGACCTATGGGGAGGGGGCTAACCTGCTCCTGCCAGCTTCTGTGGGGGGGTTCAGCTGTAGCCTGGATGGGTTTCAGTGGGTTCCCGAACCCAAAGGGGTCAGTAAGGACCCCAAGTCAACATAAGCTGCCCTGGGCAGGGCTCTTTTCTGGGACCCTGAGCACCACACCAAGGGGATGTACATCAGTTGAACATTTTATATTCATTTATACCTGAGCCAGGCCAAAAAAGCCCTGGGAGTGGGGCTGTGTTAGTGCTACCTTCTGCCCTTGCAGAGGTGAGAATTGGGGCCAAATGTGGACCTAGCACATCTACACTGCTGTGCGTCCTCCTCTTCTTTCCCTGAGATGCTCTGCTCTCCTCATTCACACCCGTAAGGTTTGCTCCGAGGTGCTCAGCGTGTGGACACACAGGTTTGGTTCCAGCGGCTCGGGACAGTGCGTCAGCGTGTTCCTGGCAAGCCGTGATCCCTCAGACACCTGGACGTGTCCTCACACCACGCTCTGGGGCACACAGTGCCCTCCCCTCACGTATCTGAGGTATCCTGAGCCTAAAAAAACCACACTGCAATGCTGGCAGCGTCTCAGGAAGCACAGGAAATGTGATCTAGTTGTCACACAGCAGGGACAGGGTCAGTCCCTCTAGGGAGCTTGGCCCTGGACTGGCTGGCGCAGAGCTCTTGCTCATCCATGGAGGGGCTACAGATGCAGTCTGTGCTGCTTTCTACACGGAGCTCCTTCATCCCATCAGATGGTACTTTCACATCCTCCCTCCTGCCTGTGGCATCTGATCTGTGTCGCTAGGGTTGGGGAGGTTGCTCTCAGCCTAGATCAGGAGGTGCTGACTGGGACAAGGCTGGCTGGTGGCTGGGATGTGCTGAACCAACAGTGACTGAAACCAGTCTGGAGCTGCCAGTGCAGAGCCTCTCTCAGCAGAGTCTGTGGAACGATGACTACCCACAGGACCTTCATGCGCTGAAAACACCTGGAGCTGGAGGATCTACAAGTGCTTCCCATGCTGCCAGAGAGAGAAGCATTACTGCTTCTGAGATGAGGGACAGGGAAATGAGATTTCCCCCAACCACATTCCAGAAGATAGAGGGCTGCACCTGCAAACATGGCACCAGGTATTCTTTTTAACAGATGGTTGTGGTTGGTGTTAGATCCAAGCAAGAGACTGAGATATTGACACCTTCTGGTTACAAGCATGAAACCACCATCGGTTCATCCCAGCAAATCCATACTGGAGTGGGCGCTCCCCCATCCCCAGCCCATGTTAGCCTGCAAGCCGCGCTCAGTCCTAACTTGGAGGCACCAGAAGCCCAAGCAGCAAACCCTGAAGAAGTAATTTCTCTTCACTAGCCGATTAGCCCCTCCAGAGTAGAAACACTGGGCAGAAAAGAAACACCTCCCAAATATTCCCAGTTGGGAAGTAACAGGGACACATACTGCAAGTCTTCATGTCAGCACTGCTCCTTCCTACCACTACCAGCCCTCATGTCTACTGGTGGAAACTAGAATGCCAGGGGAGCATAAGAGAGCCAGGTATCCTGCTCTGTTTTTCACCAGTTCCTTCTGAAAAAGTTAGGGGCACATCCAGCACCCAGAGAGAACTGGCCTCCTTGCTGTGAACCACTGCTCTCTCCCCAGCCACATCCCTGAAGATACAGGATTGCATTTTCAAACACGGAACCACATCTTTTCTTTAAGTTATGGTTTGCTTTAGATCTCAACCCTGAGCAAGAGATGGTGAGATTCTGACCACCTGTTCACTACAAGCATTAAGCCACCGTGTGAAGGACCTCCTTCTGGCTACAGAACAGCCTGGCGTGGGCATGGGGCTGCTCTGAGGGACACTGGCCACGGCACCACGTGCACAGACCTTGTTTCTGTTCCCTCCCAGCCTAAACCAAAAGGCCTTTCGTGTTTCTTGGCATTTCTAAAGTCTTTTCAGACTGCTGTTGGGAGCTGGGATGGGTTTTCACAGAATCACAGAACATTAGGGAGTTGAAGGGACCCCAAAGATCACCCAGTCCAATCCTCCTGCCACAGCAGGATCCCCTAAATCAAGTCACACAGGAACATGTCCAAGCGGGTTTTAAGTATCTCCAGAGAAGGAGACTCCACAACCCTCCTGGACAGACCCTTCCAGGGCTCTGTCACCCTCACTGGAAAGAAGTTCCTTCTCAGATTGATGTGGAACCTCCTCTGTTGCAGCTCACACCCATTGCCCCTTATCCTATTGTTGGGTGCCACTGAGCAGAGCCTGGTTCCGTCCTCCTGACACCCGCCCTTTCCATATTTATCAACATTAATGGGGTCATCCCTCAGTCCCATCTCCCTCTCTCAAGAGACCCAGCTCCCTCAGCCTTTCCTCATCAGGGAGATCCTGCACTCCCTTCGTGGTGTTCGTGGCTCTGTGCTGGACTCTCTCCAGCAGCTCTGTCTCCTTCTGGAACTGAGGGGCCCAGAACTGAACAGAAGATTCCAGATGTGGTTACCCTCAAAGCAGCAACTGTTGGCAGTACATCACAAAATCCACCAAATGACTCTGAGGTCACCAAGTTCCTCCGGAGCTCAACAGCTGTGGTAGCAGCACCCTGGGGCCAGAGTGCAGCAGAGTGCTGTCAGTGAAATACAGAACCATTCCGGTTGGAAAAGACCTTCGAGATCATCCAGTCCAAGCAATAACCCTACTCTACACCAAGTTCACCACTAGCCCAGATCTCTAAGCACTGCATCTAAACAATTTTTAAACACAACCAGGGTGATGATGCTGAACCCACAGTCCTTGTTAGCACT
This sequence comes from Phoeniculus purpureus, assembly GCA_028565055.1. NCBI lineage: Eukaryota > Metazoa > Chordata > Aves > Bucerotiformes > Phoeniculidae > Phoeniculus > Phoeniculus purpureus. Next base: position 3,957 of record JAOXOE010076805.1, read on the forward strand.
GGAGGGTCTGTCGGGAGCAAGGCAGGTGCCAGGGAGGACACAGTACCCTCCCAGCCCCACCACCTTGGGCACCAAGCTGTAACTAGTAGCTTCCTGCAAGCTCTGGGAGACTTCTGTCCTTCAGCAAGAGGCAGGACAAGTCTCGAGGCGCTCAGCTTGACTGTCTGCTCAGACGCATTCTCCATCTGACGCTCTTGTTTTTGCTTCTGGTCCCATCTTACCGCATCTGGAAGGCCTGCCCAGCTACACAAGCTGGACACGGAGCTCCACAGCTAGAACACTGTGCTGAGCAAAACTGAATCCTAATGGCTTTTCATTTTTCTAGGGCATTTGAGAAGAGTCTGCTCTCTCCTATGAATCTAATTCTCTCTAAGCGAACACTTGGATCTTCCCCCATCTCTAATAAGTAATTAAATAATCCCACTGAACTTTGCTTCCTCCGGCTTTCAGCGGGGAACCTACTGCGGCCCTCGAGGGAACCCAAGATATGTATTTATTAGATTTGTTGTTGTTGTTTTTAAATCATTATTTAATCAAGCTGAAGGGGGAGTAGAAATGAGGCTCTCGCTCACACTTCAGACTAATTTTGAGCACGATCCTAGAGCGAGAGGCAGTCTAATAGGTTATAAAACCACAATCACTACTTGTCTTCCAATTAAAGAGAGCAAGTCCCTTCACTCTGCTGCAGACAGCCTTGAGGCACGGCAGGGCTCTACATTTTCTCATCCGTAATGGGACTGAGAGCCATCAATGGGCAGCGCGGCACAGCCCCGCTTGCCGCGAGTTCTCTTTCTTGGGTCTTTTTTCTCCTGTTTTGCAACTCGCTTCAAAAAGGGAATTAATTTCTTTTTCATATTATCACCCTTCCTCTCTTTCTCTGTGCTTTTTCATAGTGAATGGGATAAAAACCTCGTGTCAATGACCCCATTGAGCCTCGCTCTTGGCAAGGGCCCAGCAGACATCTGCCAAGAAGCTGCCGGTGTGGGGAGCAGCACCTGCTTCTTGGGGAAACGAGGCCATGTGCCTGGTCTGGGGTACCTCTGCCTTCCAGAGCTGGGAGGTGCCTTTGCCTGGGGAAAAGGGGGTTTCCTCTGCTGCTGTTGGTTTGCCCCAGCTGAAAAGCCAAGTTCTCATCAAAGGAGCATTAAAAGCATCAGCACTGCACGAATACGCTATAGCCCTCTCCTGAATGATCGTGAATCCCTGACTTGAGGAATATTGAGTGGAAAACACCTATTTTCTAGGTGACACTTCCTTTACTACAAGGACTAAGTGAAGCCCAGGAGCGTGAGGGCACTGGTGACTGTCCTGCAAAGTCAGTGCTTGGGTTAGTTGGGGCTGGCAGCAACACTGCTGAGCATCCTGGCTCACAGATCCATCCCTGAGGATGGAAGAGGGAGGTTTTCAAAGATCCATTCAGCCTGCTGGGGTGCAGCCAGTGTTGCTTGATGCAGGCCAGGCTACACCTCCTCAGCTGAGGCCAGACTGATGCTCTTTTAGAGCGAGGGTTTGCCTTCCACGTGCTGTTCCTGCTCTAGAGCACAGCCCTTCCAAGGCTGCAAGCTGCTGGTCTCTCTGAGGTCCCTGCACGGAGCTGTACATGTACCAAACAGTAGCCAGGGGTATCCTCAGTGCCTGGGCTGTGAGGGGACAAAAGGAAAAGCAAAAAGAGAACAGCTTCCATATTTCTAGAAGCTTTTGCCTTTCTGCTTTTCAGTGACCCTGCTTGATTGTCAGAATCACAGGATCACAGAATGCCAGGGGTTGGAAGGGACCTCAGAAGACCTAGTCCAATCCCCCTGCCAGAGCTGGATCACCTAGATCAGGTCACACAGGAACAGCCCAGGTGGGTTTTGAATGTCCCCAGAGCAGGAGACTCCACAACCTCTCTGAGCTCTGTCACCTTCACAGTAAAGAAGTTTTTCCTGATGTTTACATGGAACCTCCTATGTTCCAGCTCACACCCGTTGCCCTTGTCCTATCATTAGATGACACTGAGCAGAGCCTGCTCCATCCTCCTGGCACCCACCCCTTCCATATTTATAAACATTAATGGGGTCACCCCTCAGTCTCCTCTTCCCTAAGCAACAGAGACCCGGCTGCCTCAGCCTTTCCTCATCAGGGAGATGCTCCACTCCTTTCATCATCCTTGTGGCTCTGCACTGAAAAGACACTGCCTAACAGTTCAAGAGTTTCCCCCTGTAACCCCAAACACAGGCTAGGACAAGAGACCAACAGAGCAAGCCCACAGGCAGGTCTGCTATGGGTTTACTGAGCTCTCCTGCACAGCGTCCCAGCCCCTGCAGAGTATTCCCCCACTTCTTTCTTCCTGCAGACACACGAGCTCAAAGACAAGAAGTGGCCTCATTGGGAACACGGGTACCCCACTGAGCCTCACTGAAAATCTGGGTTGTTTTGTGACACAGAAAACGAGCTCTAGTGGAACGAAAGGAGCGGGTGGGGAAAGTGTGAGCGCAGCATGCAGTTACCTTCACCACGCACGAGAAAGGCGACTGAACTCGGACCCTGCAGGTGTTTCTATTGCACCGCTCACCTGGAAGAGCAGGGGCACATAATGCATCTGTGGTGGTGTGGAATAAAGGGTCCGCAGCGGGTTAGGGGGGCTCTGTTCAAAAATAGATGCTACACACCACCCGCAGCTTGTCTGCAGGCTGCGGCACAGACCCACAGTCCTGTTCTCAGTAGGTGGCTGCTGCAGCTGCATGGATCTCAAGGAGGAATCAGAGGGAGAATCTAGGAAATTCACAGCTACAAAGAGAAGCAGCAGGAACGCTGGGGTGCGTGCATCTTATGCTTAAAGGCAAGAGGGATTGAAGCAGCGAGAGCATGGGCAGAGCATTATTTTGTACGCTTGATCCCTCATAAAAATCACCTTAAAAAGCAAAATATTTAGTTTGGAAGCGCTATAGCATCAGTTTGTGGGAGTTTGTGTATTGTCTTGCTGGGAATCTTCTCTTTGGGGTCCTCCCTGGACAACTGACTTCCTTTGGAGATCACAGAATGCATTGGGCTGGAAGGGACCTTTAAAGGTCATCTAGTCCAACCCCCCCCTATACTAAGCAGAGACATCTTCAACTAGATCAGGTTGCTCAGAGCCTCATCCAGCCTGACCCTGAATGTCTCCAGGGATGGGGCATCTACCACCACTTTGGATAACACGCTCCAGTGTTTTACCACTCCCAGCGTAAAAGAATTCTTCCTTGTAGCCAGTATGAATCTACCCCCTTGAGTTCAAAACTTGTACCTGTCACAGCAGGCCTTGCTGACATCCATCCTCATCTCTCTCAGGGGCTTCTTTTAAGCACTGAAAGGCTGCAGTAGTGCATCAAAGCAATCATTCATCCCCCTGCCAGATAAGGATGGCTTAGAAGCCCAGGCCAGAGGGAAGGGTAGGACCCCTAACCCCAGAAGGTCTGAAACATTTTTTAATCCCAGTTCTGGAATTTTCCACAAAAATCTTTCCCACTCATTTATTTTTTGATATGTGATCAACATTTTCTGCAAGAGCCCCATTTTCATTTCATAGCACATCCAGGCTGCTCTCAAACCGCAAGTCTGACAGAACTCAGCTTATTTATAGAGCAACCATTTAACTCTCAAAAACAGAGAGGCAAGGAGTTGTGTAGAGTCCTTAATGGATGGGACTGAAAGGCTCAGTTCCATTTCTCCCTTGCCTGCTCTGAGCCTGTGATACTTAATGACATTATTCAGAAAAATTCCAGGGGCAGCACTTAACCAGGAGCCTCAATTTAAACAAGGGCTTAACCGTGCTCTTGAGTGACGTCCCAAGGGAGCATTCACTCATCTAGGGGAACAAGAGGACACTAGTGGCTGCACAGGACAGGTACAGATGCCTTTTAGCCACTGAAATATTTGCCTGTGCTATTAACCCTTGCTAGAAAGGATGCAGCAGGGGCCTGATGACTTGGACTCTGCATCCACCCGCTGCATCTGTTAACTGTAAGGCTCTGATTTTCTCTGCCCTGTAGTTTGTGTTCCCATATTCCCCGAGCAAAGCAAGTGGCTAGGGGAGTGCAGGACACTTGAGTGTAGCTCATCGCAAAAAGCTTTGACAATTGTAAGAGCTGGCAGCCAGCCTCACATGACTCAGGGAGCCAGTCTCCAGAGAGAGGAACCTTAGTACCAATTAAAAAGATCAGGCTTACACTCAAAAACATCTCTCTAAAATACGCAGCTTGAACAAAACCCTGGTGACATGATGCAGTCTTTGGCTGGTTGGGTTTTGGGAGGAGCTCCTAACCCATTCCTACCTTCCCAAGCTGACAGAGGGCAACACCCCAGGCTCGTGGCAGTGAAAGCTTGTTGTTCTTCCTATGCAGCTCAGCGCAGCGTGCAGATCCTGCTCTTCACTCTACCTTATATGGTTTGATAAGCTGTGACTCACACGAGCACTACGCACTCAGTCGATGTAGATGTATGTAACGAGAGCCAATACGCATATCCATAACGTTGAGAGACAGCTTGTGCCTCTGTCCCCACATGTCATCGTTGGGTATTTTCATCAGAACACAGTCTGTGCGGGCGAGCGGATAAAGCCTCTCCTTTTGCTGGCACTATCTAGCTCGTATCTGACGTAGCTCCTGCACATGGCTGAGCTATTTCCTACCGATGACTGGGCCTGAAGTAGAAAATCCCCTCCCTGCTGCACATCACCGTGGGGTTTGGAGGACTCTGTACTTGAGATCCCTCTTACGTTACACATCCACACACATAAACACCAGACTCTGCACTACCTTGAGTCCTCTGTGGCAATTTCTCTCTCTGGAATGCCTATCAGATACTAATACCAAGATCAAAGAGCATCACACCCCGGCTTTGCAGCTCCTGGGAACAAAGGGGAAAACGCACCGTGGCAAAGAAAGGCTTTTATTCATCTGTATCTACCACTTCTCTCTATCTCTTGCTCCCTCAAGTCTAAGGTATGCATTTTATCATCCTTTTCCATGTGTGTGGGAAAACATCCCAAGGCACTGAGCCTGATTTTACCCTCAGCTGCATGAGCAGTTCCCATTAGCATCAGTGGGAGCTGCTCCTAAGCTCCACATTTGGCTCTTGGGGGCTTGTCAGTCCAGAGCAACAGCGATCCTAGAAGGATCCTGATAGAAAACATCCCCGGACAATAGTCACTAACTAATGAAATGTGAATGTTTCTTTTATATATCCCTATGATTCTATGATATGTGTTTGACTCCCTTCCTTCCCCTGAAGAATGAGACTGTTGGGCTTGAAGACCAGTGAATGAAGTTCACCTCCAGCTGAGCAAAGGCTGCAGAACAAACACTGCCCTATAAAACACCATTGGCTGGAGGCTACTTCCTGTTAACTGTCCTCAATTCATTATTCACAGGTCGGTGTCTTAGCAAATTCTCCCCCTCTCCAGCCCCACCCTTGGTGTGAAAGTGCTGAAGGAATGACTTTAACTACATTGGAGAACCACTGAGGCAGTTTTAACCAACTTTGCCTACTGTTGCTATAATGGAGTTATAAACCATGGGTATCAGAGCTCTCACCCAGACTCCTGTGGCTAGTTCAAGCAGAGAAGCACAGTGTGTAATACTTACTACTTCCTTCCGAGACAGGAAGCTGTAGAGCGGGAGGGTTTGGCTGGCTTTTTGGCTGGCCTGAACCTCTGCCAAGGAGCTTCGCTTTGCCGTGATATTGGAACGGTGCTGGGAATGTCTTCGCCGCGTTTTACGCCCTTCCTCCCGAGACCTGGCTCTGTGCCTCCAGAAGACATGAACAGCCAAAGCGTTACTCCCTGGTCTCGCACGAGTGCTCATTAGCAGCTCCATACAAAGCCTCGGCACTTGTGCGCTAGGCCACTGCAATGTGGGAGAAGGGCGTCCGCATGACTGCTCTTGGAGTCATAATAGACAGAAAAGGGGTGTCCTGCCTTTCTCCTTAAAAAAGAAATCAGAATTCACATGCCAGCTGGGGACCTTAACGTCAGATTTCAGCTCCAGTTCATGATTTTGTGGTGGCTCCAGGAAAACCACACTTTCACACAACCTTGTGCTGGCAATGGACCTCGAAGAGAAGTCACGCTCTGCTTTTGCATGAACACACCCCTCCAGTTCCTGGTTGCATCCCTCCCCTCGCACCGCTAACCAGCTTTTCGTAAGGAATTCCCCAGTAGTTAGGAGGAGTGAAGTAGAAGGATGGGGGTGTTTCGTTTAAGTGCTTTAAGGAAATGTGGAACATGAACTCGTGACGCCCATAAACTGTGTGAATTGCTATTGCACTGATGCTGGCCCTAGCACCAGCATCCCCTTAGCTGGCCCCAGGATGCATCTGCTATCCTCAGGACACGTACTTCAGAGACAGCGGCTACACATTGCCATCAGCGAATACACTGCTCCTGTTATGTCCATGGTTGAGGGTTGCCTGGAACATCAGCAGTACAGAGCCCTTGGGCTGAGACTGAACCGGAACCAGCTGTCATGGCCTGATCATAAGCAATGGGGATTAGAAGTGACTACCAGGCTGAAAAGCTGCAGCCACTGGTCCTGTAAGCAAAATCCTTCTACAGCTGAGACCACACAAAGCCCAACTCCAGTACCTGATACAGCTGCTTACCAGAGTGGGATGTGGCTCTGCCCAGACAGGTCATCATAGATGTTGGAAGAGATCTACAGGATCATCCCGTCCAACTATCAACCCGAACACCCCAATGCCCACTAAATCGTGTCCCTCAGGGCCACATCTACTCATTTTTTGGAAGTCCTCTGGAGACTCCACAACCTCCCTGCGTCACACAAGCTATTGCAATCATGTCCTTGATTGCACCCACAGGTGTTGCGGGGCACTGGGCTCAGAAAGTGGTGACCTTGTTACCTGCTTTGGCAGCTGGGAGAGTGGGAGTCGTTGCTCTCCGAGTGCGTGCGGCGACGGTGGTGATGGCGATGAGGTTTCCGGGTGCGCCCACGAGAGCTTGAAGAAGCAGAAAGGAAAAAGCACCATTAGGACAACAGTCTGTGGGACCACAAGAGCCAGCAGCTGGACACATTCAAATCAGAAAGGAGATCTGCATTTTAAACTGGAGCAATTGATGCATGAAACACTGCGTGGGACACAGAGGCCTGAGAAGTTCTCTATCCCATCACAGCTACACCAACTGCGGCCAGCCTTCTTACCAAGGACCATGTTAGCATTTAAACTACAAGCTATTAGGTTAGGAAGATCTATGGACTAGCACATAGGAATGCAGCAGACAGCACCAATCCTTTCTGCTTTCAAGATGCAAAGGAGCTATGTACTTGCCCTTCGTTCTACAGCCTACCCTAAGATAGCCAAAAAACAAGCTGGGACTTTCATATTGGTGAGTCTTGTTGGGGGAGCACCATCCATCAGGGCAACCCACTGCAGAGCTCCCATCCTTGCTGTAGTGCAGATGCAGAAGGACAAGCTCCAAACAACGCAGAACCCCCAGTAACAACCAGCCTTCCCTGTGCTCCATAGGCACAATCCTATAGGCAGCTCTTATGGTTGTTATAGAAATAAAACCTAGATTTCCCCAAGTGCAGCCTGCCCTCTGCACAGCTCCTGCTTGAGGGGCAGGACCATTTAACCTGCCTTCTTATAGCTGTCCAGTCATTACTGCTCCCTTTTCTGGTAGGGCCACAGGACATTTACTCCTGTGCAAGTATGTGCAAGGACCCACATTCAGCATCCTGCTGTGATTCTCTTTCTGAAGAGCTGTTGTTGCCCATGCCAACAGCTGAAGGTCCTGCTCGCAAAGAGCAGGGTGATGTGGGTGGCTACCTGTCACCTTCTGTGCCCATTCCCTTTCATCATTGCCTACCAGAGCAGTTACTGCGCATCTGGTAGCATAACCATCTGCTTAGGCTGGCATCACTGTGCCAGCAGGCAAAACTAACAATGAGCTCGCTGATGGGAACAGTCTGGTTTCATGTCCAGTCCCTGACAGCAGTAGTACAACCTACTTGGACAGGATTTAGCAATTTACCACTATGAAACCTCAGCAAATCCAGTGTTTGAGAAGCGCATCTCCCGTTAAGACAAAAGGGTAATTGCTTGAACTCTGCCTGGCTGTTTTCCCTGGTGCTTTTCACACCCTACAATTATATTTTTAAAAACCTAACACGTATATTCACAAGTCTTGTTGCAAAGTATTAAAGGGCAGGTCCTACTACTATCAAGCCACTAGATTTCCATCTGCTGGTTCCATTTCTGTCTCTAGTAGGGTATGGCAACTCATAGAATCATTAAGATTGGGAGAAACCTCCAAGATCAAAGTCCAACAGTCAACCTAATGTCACCACTGGGTTGATGTCCCAGCAAAGCCGGCCAAAGGTTTAGTGCCAGAGCTGTTTCCTTGCTCTGAAAACAGGTGAGAAGCCGCAAGTGCCAGTTGCTAAGAGACAGAGAGGGAAGTGAAACAATTAGAAGACTTACAGACCTCCCTTCCAGCCTTGAGGAACCACATTTGCTAACATGCCCCTCAACTGTCTGCCCTGTAGGATAAGGCTTGTGCTCTGCTAACACTCCAGGGCAGATAAGAACTTCAACCCCAGGATCTTACAGCCTACATCGAGTCTAAACAATCCCTTCCTCTTGTCTAGTCACTATTGCCTTCTGCTCCCATTTGGTACTCGGTTGTGCTGTCTGCCATTAGTCCCTGCTGCAGCCTCCAAGAGCAGCAAAGGCAGCAAAGTGGAGCTAAGTCGATTCACTGTAGGAATGTGCCAGCACACCCCACAGGCTCCAGCTCATGCTCTCTTGCTGACCCCATCCAAGTCTCTGCTCAGGACTGGATGCACTGGACATTGTATGTCCTTGTGAGATACAGAGAAAGAACTGAATGAGGTGGCACCAGAGATGGAAAGGAAAAATCTCCGGCCTCTACAAAACCTTTTGCATTGAATTGCTGGTTTTAGCTGGAAAATGATTGAGAGATTTTCTTAGGGCTGTGCAGCTGCTGTTCGCTCCAGGCAACCCAGCACATTGAGAACTTCCTACCCTCACAGCTCTGTGCAGGGAGGGAACCCCATAAATCACTACTTACTGTTTTTTGTGTTTTCTTTCTTCCTTTCTCTTACTTTTGGGGCTTGAAGAACTAAATAAGAAATGGCTAATTAATTCAGAGATTTTGGTTCTGATCAAAAGCTGCACAATCAAACATCAACCTTATAATTAGGTTGCCCAAGAGCCCACAACAAATAAAACTTAAAGGGATTAGCTATCCCACTGCAGCACAGGAGGTCTGAATGCCTGCTGACAGAGCTGGCTCAGGGGCCTGGCTAAGAACACATCTTCAAAGGGATCCACCAACCTGGTGACTTTGCATTTCCCATAGAGCAGATGAATACTTTGTGATACCGTACATCCAGGTACTGGAATCATGGGCATCCTTCCACTACATTCCCGAGAAGCCCCTGACTCTGACTGGTTCACAGGTGGGCAACTGCTGGGGGATGCCATACTGTTTGCCAATGGAATTCAAGAAGCAGGATGCATGCAGCATGGACGAGGTTGCCAGGGATCAGGTTATACTAAGAGGCCTGATTGCACACGTTGGACTGGAGACCTGACTCCTGCAGGGTGCAAGGAGCACATAAGGCTGAATAGGGAAAGGGTTGCCTGAGACCTACAGGGAATGCAGGAGCCAAGGGGATTCCACAAAGAGACACAGAAGAACAACATCTTCTACCCCCACCTAATGGTCATCAAGCTTCTGAGACCTTGAAGAGACCATTAAACTTTAAAGGGCCCACCCACACTTGCTCCACTCATACCTGTGTCTTCTCTTCTTTGAGGATAACCTGCAAGACACAAATAAATACAAGGTCACACAACACTGGAAATTTGAACCAGAGACTGTGTTTAGGCCGAGAACTGTGAGAAGACCTCATGGACCACTTGGGCAGGATGGCCCTGGATCTCCTCTAGCCAGCATAGGGCATGGGTGAGAAATGCTGTTCTGCTAGAAGTGACTAGCACACCCTACAGTGAACCAGCAGTACAAGCCTCAGGCTAACAAGTCCACAGAAACCAGATGCATCTCCCTTTCCTCAGCTATTGCCTTGTAGACCTGCACTGCACTTGGTTGGAGAAGGCAGAGGAGAGCTCTTTCCCTGGTTTCTTGCATGAAGGACCAACTGGCAGTCAAAGGGAAAATGCTTTCTATGTTCTCTCCAGAGCAGCTTCACAGCCAAATTAGAGCCATGTGTCTGTCTTGCCTCCTGGACCATCCTTGAGATGGTCTAGGAGCCACTGTGCTGGTGGCCCCCATAGAAAGCTCTGGGAGCACAGAGGCCACCGTGCCTGCTACGTCTCACCTCAGCATGGAGCACAACACCCTGCAGAAGACACGGGCAGAAGTCCTGCTTAGTGGGGCCCTGAGATTGCTTATGGCAAGGTCACTTGGGATCTGTAGCTACCAGGTATTTGGAAACAACCTTCACTGGTCACTAATTCTTAATGCTTTATCAGGATGTTTTGGGACCGGCTACAGCTTGTCCTTGGCTTATGGGGCTATAAAATGGCGCTAAAGGTTCATGGTTCCATTTTCAAGGGGAAAATACCTGTTTCTTTTTCGCTTCTTGGAGCTTTTCTTCTTCTTTTTCTTCACAGGTGAGGGGCTGTAGGAGGGAGACCTGAAGAAGCAGGGGAACATCAGTGACTGCAGGGTTCTCCACAGCCCTCCCCAGCCACCCCAACCCTTTCTTATCAGCTGCATCTCCCAAAGTGGGGAGGGGCTGGGAGCTCCCTGGGACCCCCCCAGGACAGGCTGTGGGGAGCAGCACATCCCTGGGCTTGTGGAAATCCAGAGGTCCTCACACCTCCCTACAGGGTCTCCCTTGTACAGAGACTTTCTTCCCTCACACAGAGCAGAGGGCTGCCTGCCCTGTCCCGCTCCACTGCCACCCTCACCTCCTTCGCTTCTTGTGATCAGATTTCTTCTTCTTCCTCTTCTTCCCCCGGCTTGGTGGTGCTTTACGATCCTCATTGCGTGAGGGGCTGAGGAGGCAGAGAAACAAATAACATGAAACCATAATTAAAATAAATAAAAATTAATAAACCTGACAGAAAGAATAAAACACAATTCTAAAACAAATAACAATTAAACCTGAGACTGCTCCCTCCTGCCCCCATGCTGGGGGACAACCAGGTTTCACAGCAGACCTGGGGCACAAGGAAATGTCTAATTGCCCTCTAATGAATAATTTGGTCACAGTTTAAATGAGGCGTCTCCTCCGTGGGTCTAATGGAGATATAATGAGACAGCTACTGCACACCACAGCGACACTGGCCGAGTGTTTCAAACACGTTTGCTGAGGCTAGCGACTCTGGAACAGATTTATAGGCTTTGTGGCTCGCTGTAAATACAGATTAAACAATTAATTGGCATTTAATTTGCATACACTAATTATTGCAAACAGATGCAGCTCACTTGACATATGTTAAGGGGTAATTGATTAGAAACATATATATTTATTGAGATGCTATGATAATTTAATGAGATATGCATCTCTTCCACAGTTGTTAAGCCCTGAAAAAAAACCTGCTGTAAATGAATTTCTTATTTTAAACCTCTGATGCTAAATTGCCTGATGCTTCAGTGAAAAGCAAACACCGTGGTTCAATTAATTCAGAGCACTGGGCTGAAGATGTGACTGACACTCTGGGGGGGCTGCTCCTTAAGCAGAACAAATGCTTGTGAATCACAGAACATTAGGGACTGGAAGGGACCTCGAAAGACCATCCAGTCTGATCCCCCTGCCATGGCAGGATTCCCTAGATCAAGTCGCACAGGAACACATCCAGGTGGGTTTTAAATGTCTCCAGAGAAGGAGACTTCACAATCCCCCTGGGCAGCCCATTCAAGTGCTCCATCACCCTCACTGTAAAGAAATTCCCTCTCACATTTATATGGAAACTCCTCACTTCCAGCTCACACCCATTGCCCCTTGTCCTGTTATCAGATACCACTGCGCAGCACCTGGCTCCATCCTCTCGACACCCACCCCTCATATATTTATCAACATTCATGGGGTCACCCCTCAGTCTCCTTTTTTCCAAGCTCAAGAGCCCCAGCTCCCTCAGCCTTTCCTCAGCAGGAAGATGCTCCCCTCCCTTCAGCACCTTCGTGGCTCTGTGCTGGGCTCTCTCCAGCAGCTCTGCAGCACATGCTGTTTTGAAGACATCTAGGACAGCCAACAACTGCTGCCATTCCCCAGACTTATCACTTTGAAGACAAATCATTCGAGGTCCCTTCCAATCCCTAATGTTCTGTGATTCTGTGAAACTCTGAACTGAAAAGGACCATATGGGTTCTCTCAGAGCTCGAACACCTACATGAAATGATTAGCAAGCCCAGCATCCTGATTACCCTTCATGAAAACCCTTGAATGCTGGTGGATTTGATATTTCAGATCTGCTATTTATAATGTGAACAGCTCCGGGTAAATGACAGTGTTGATAGTTTGTTTCGTGCTTTGCTTAGATGTGATGTTGGGGGATCTGGTTTAGGGGTGAACTTGTAGACTAGGGTTGCTGGTTGGACTCGATGATCCCAGGGGTCTTTTCCAACCTGAATGATCCTGTGATTCTATGACTCAGTAGAAGATAGGCAATAGGGCTGAACTGTGCTGCTGAATCTGGAGGAGCTGGCAAGTCTCGGAGATGTACAGAACTAGAGGTAGAACATGAGAAGAAATTTGCGGATGGATGGGAGCTGGAGACTTTCTGTTTCAAAGAAACAACATTAAGCACTTAGATCTAGGATTATAAATTCTGACTTCCTTTAGCTCAGGGAAGATGTGGAGTGACTTCACAGAGCCAGGGAATCACAGAACATTAAGGATTGGAAGGAACCTCAAAAGATCATCCAGTCCAATCCCCCTGCCACAGCAGGATCCCCTAGATCCACTCGCACAGGAACATGGCACAGGTGGGTTTTAAACATCTCCAGAGAAGGAGACTCCACAACCACCCTGGGCAGCCCCTTCCAGTGCTCTGTCACTCTCACTGGGGATGCACAGGAACATGGCCAGGCCAAAGAAAGAAGTGGCCAAAGTGCTGCTGATAAACCACAAGCAACAGTTACAGGCTCTTTACTTGCCCTACGAAGTCCAGCTTCACATCTCCCATTGTTCTATAGGGCATCACACTATATTCTGACTCGAAGAGGAGACATATCAACCATGATGAATCTGCTGCTTTTGAAAGCCTCTTCAGTTTATAATGAACAGGACTTTCCCATGGGAAAGAAACCCAGAGTCTGCTTTGGGCCAGCAGTTTCTTGCTGGTAACTGTGAATTTATCCACAAGGAAGAGGCAGATTCATGTGAACAAACAGAAAACTGCATTGAATGGTGAAGGCTGGAGCAGCTGAGGTGTGAGAGATACCTGTCAATCCCCCAGTTCTCAGGTGGGTGTCAGGAGGATGCAGCCAGGCTCTGCTCAGTGGCATCTACAAGAGGCAGTTGGTGTGAGCTGGAACAGAGGAGCTTCCACATCAATATGAGAAGGAACCTATTCCTAGTGAGGGTGCCAGAGCCCTGACAGGGTCTGCCTAGGCGGGTTGTGGAGTCTCCTTCTCTGGAGATGTTTCAAACCCACCTGGACATGTTCCTGTGCAACTGGATCTAGGGGATCCTGCTGTGGCAGGGAAAATCAGACTGGATGATCTTTTCAGGACATTTCCAATCTCTAATGTTCTGTGATTCCAGCTACTCAACAGACAATGGACTGTTAATCTGTTGTTGATTTACTTCCAGATCCTTCTTCAGATGAAGACGTTATTTAAGAACCTGGCAGTACCTGTTAAGTTTGAGAAGGTTCACAGAAGAACTGTTAAATGAGTTTTACATAACCAAAAACAGTCTTCTGTGTTATCTACCCAAACCTTCTCATCTTGCAGAGGAAGGTGACAAGGAGTAGCACAGTCAGGAAGATAATCCCAGTAGTTCTGCAGAACGGATAATCTCCAGACTGACCTACAATTCAAAGCTGCACTGATCTAGGACTATCCTTGCCTGCCATCACAGATTAAGATAAGAAATATTAAAGACTTAATCCAGCAAATAGCTGCCAAATCCATTCTAAAAGCCTATCAAACCCACATTCCTTATGCAAGAAACTATTAGTATATCCTGCCAATTAATTCACATCCAACTTGAACAGGAACGTAACACGCAGAGGTTGCAAGTGCTGTTCTAAAGCAAGGGCTTTTCCAGAGTGAGACCACGGGTGTGGATGTGACAGAGATGAACTGTCAGACTACCTTGATGCTCATCTTTAGAATGAACAAAACAGCAAGTGAGAAGACCCCACACTGAAGCAGTGGTGCTTGGTTATTAAGAACTGTCATTTGCTACGCCATCAGCCAAAGAAGCATTGGATGCATCCAACACAAAGTGCCTCAAGAGCCAAACACCGACAAACCTGACCTGACCCTGCCACTACCCTGCTGAGAGACTGCAGGTAGCGATGCCTCTCAACCAGAGCGGGTTGCTCCCGGCCTCATCCAACCCGACCTTGAACACCTCCAGGGAGAGGGCAGCCACAGTCTTTCTGGGCCATCAATTCCAGAGTGTCTCCACCCTTGCTCTGAAGAGCTTCTTCCTAAGATCTAGTCTGAACCTGCTCTGCTTCAGTTTAAAACCATTTCCCCTTGTCCTATCGCTAGAAAACACACTACTTTTATCATCCTGAAAAACTCCCAAGTTTTAAAAGCATTCCAAATTGAGTGGCACTGGGGAGTATGAGCCTCCACTTTCATCACTGCATCATTAAATATCAGAACATCAGGGACTGGAAGGGATCACTGGATCTAGATGTGATCCTGCTGTAGTGGGGGGATTGGACTGGATGATCTTTTGAGGTCCCTTCCAACCCCTAATGTTCTGTGATTCTGCTAGAACACAGCGTGAATCCTCCTCACATTAGTTATTCCCTCATTTTAGCAGAGGCTTAATTAGAGGACTAGAAGAAAGGGAGACTGGGGTTTTTTGGGGACATTAATTAAAAATGTCAAGTACATAATAGACTGTAAAAGCCTTCATCATTACTGTGGCGCTTTGGCTGGGACTTACCACAAACATTGCGGCTACGCTGCACATTTTCATTATGGTTCCAATTATTAGTCTTATTTATCCGCAAAAGGAGACAAGGAGCACAGCTCAGCTGAACACCACAGGGAAAATGCGCTGTGGGGAAGGACTGATGTTGTAGTGGGGCACATATTCAGGCAGAAGTCTCTCCACTGCAACAGGCTTTGCTGGTTTATTATTAACTGAAAGAACTGGCCCCGAGATCAGCAATTCCTGGGTACCCATTTCTATTGTATTTTCCAGAGGTGCTCCCCCAGCTGTTGTTAGGGTCATTAGGAACCATCTTCCCTCACTAGAGTGGAGGACTACTAGCATAGCCATATTCTTACGAACTCAGAAAGCCAGTTCACATGGAGAACAGATTCCTAACAGCAGCTAAGATGGTTCCTATTATCCCTTTACAAAGAAAAAAACATCATACCATCTCCTGGCCAAGTCTGTAACTCTTGGGAGTGCTCTGTTTCTTTTATAGAGGTATCCATCCATTTTTCACAGACATATTTTCTCAATTCTCCTTGAGAGCATCCTGAAGAAAACAAGCCTGCCTGCGCTTTGAGAGTACACACATAATGAACTGTCCCCTCTGAATATTGAAACCTCAGTTGCCTGGAGGTTTGGAGTATCATAGAATCATTCAGGTTGGAAAAGACCCTTGGGATCATAGAGTCCAACTCTACAAGGTCACCCCTAAACCAAATCCTCCAATACCACAGCTGAGCATCTTTTGAAGACATCCAGGGATGGGGACTCAACCACCCCCACCCTGGGCAGCCCATTCCAGTGCCTGATCACTCTCTCCAGGAAGAACTTTTTCCTGATGTCTAACCTAACCCTCCCCTGTTGGAGCTTGAAGCCCTTCCCTCTGCTTCTGTCACCAATTTCCTGTGAGAAGAGACCAGCACCAACATCTCACAATGTCCCCTCAGATAGTTGTAGAGAGCAATGAGGTCTCTCCTCAGCCTCCTGTTCCACAAACTAAACAGCCCCAGCTCTCTCCATCTCTCCTCAGATTGATTTTTCCAGGCCCTTCCCAAGCATCCTTGCCCTCCTCTGCACTCATTCCAGCACCTCAGTGTCTCCCTCGAGATTGAGTCTGAACAAACCCAACCCAACTGTTTCTAAGCAGCAAGTGCCATCACCATTTCAGAAGCTTCAGCCAAACAGAATTCCCTCTATCATTATGGCCTGAAAGTGACCCTAATCTGATTGCTTGAAGACACTTGTGAGTCTGGAGTAGAGAGGAACCATTAAGTTGTGTTTTAGGACGTGTTCTGAAGAACACTGACACGTCAAACACTTACGTAAGAAACACACTGGGCTAACGTGCTTTTCACCCCCTACTTCAGGAGCGCTGGTTGATCCCAGTTCTGACAGTCAGACCAAAACCAGCCAGTGGGGGACTCTCCTTTATGCCCCATACATCCTTCTCCTATAGGAGGATTATTTACACCATCGTTTCTGAAGTTTGAATGCGCTGCTTGCAAGACCTTTCTCAAGTGTTTATCACCAAGCCCCGGTGCCACCACAGCATCAAGTATCATCAAAAGAAGAGACAAGACAGTCTGAGGCATAAGACAGTCGCCTGCAGCAGCACGGGATGGCCATCACACCGTTGCTTCTCATACCGCTACACTGCAGAGGTTGGACGTGGTTGGCAAGCAGTTCACACTCACATCCTTCTATGAGCACGAGTGTGTTAGGCTACACTTCAGCAAAGCCAATCTGAACCACTTCTTTGAAGACTGCCTGGCAAGCTCTAGCAAGTCCATGGCTTTGGTGAGGCCAGCAACAGCTCTGTCTTACAAACCTCAGTCCAAAAACTAATCATGTCAGTTTAACTGCCCAGGATAACAAACGAAACCCAAACAACAACCACCACCCATGAGACTTCCCAGGAGAAAGACAAATCTACCTCATTTTTTCCTTCTGTTAACTGGTAACTGGGAGTTCTTTGTTCACTCCAGTTTTACACTATGTCTCGCTGCAGAATTCCACTCCTTCCCCATTGGTAAATATTTGCTTTCTTATTGAACTAGAGGATGTTCCTGTTTCGGTGGCGGAGAAGAGCAAAACTGCCTGTCATTTCAGGGCTGCTTTTGTAAATTTGAAATGGAAAAGGTCACTCATGACTCCAAATGCTGGAGATGTATTAATGCAAGGAAGTGATTCAGAACAGGAACACCCGACTCCCAACATCTCTAAAGTTTAAGTTATTTTAAAACCACTGCCAACAAGAACCGTTTTTTCCCCTTGACATTGTTCTCCGGTTCCTCCTTAAGGCTGCCTGTCATAGCTCTGAAAAGTTAACAGCCAGCGAGGCATCAAGCTGAGCGCTGCAGTCTCAGACAGTCCATCTCCCTGCTCTACAAGTCACAGCAGCATTACTGAGCAAGGCAGGAGCTGGTCTCCTCCAGCCTTCTGCTCGCTGTTCATAGGCAAATATATATCCCCATGCAAGCAGAACATGTCAGCGTTTACAGGTCTGCAACTCCTTGACCGGAAAGGAAGGTGCAGGAGCCAGCAGCACTTCACTGAGGAGATGGGTCACCCTGTTCCATGTTTCCCCGAGCACTGAAAGGACAAAATACAACTGCAGAGTAACCAAAAAAAAAAAAAAAGCACAAACCAGGAAACCCAAGAACAACCACAACAACCAAAGAAACCACAACTAAAACACCACCACCCACACACCTCTTGTGAAAAACTATGAATATTTATTGTTCATTGTAGTATTTAGGGCCTGGAGAATCAATCTGAGGAGACAGAGATGGAAAGAGTTGGGACTGCTTAGTTTGAGAAAGAGGAGGCTGAGGGGAGAGCTCATTGCTCTCTACAACTATCTGAAAGAGATGCTGGTGCTGGTCTCTTCTCACAGGGAATTAGCAACAGAGCCAGAGCAAAAGGCTTCAAGTTCCAGCAGAGGAGGGTTAGACTGGCCATCAGGAAGAAATTCTTCCTGGAGAGAGTGGTCAGGCACTGGACTGGGCTGCCCAGGGTGGTGATTGAGTCCCCATCCCTGGATGAGTCTAAAAGTCACTTAGATGTGGTGTTGGGGGATCTGGTTTAGGGGTGACCTTGTAGAGTAGGGTTGATGGTTGGACTGAGTGATCCCAGGGGTTTTTTCCAACCCGAATAATTCTATGATTCTGTAATGTTTACAGGTTCCTCCTCTGGGGATGTTTATTAACCATGGATCACACACAGTGCTCTCTATCAGGGCTTCTGTATTGGTCCGGTTTAGCTGCACAGCTCGAGAAATCTCTTCCCCCTTGAACAGAACCTGCTCCTTACTGTAAGTAGACAAAACCAAATCCATGCAGAAGTTTCCTGATTCATGAGGAAGATGCCCTGAGGAGACAGACTTTCTTCTTGGTATCTAATCTGCCAAGCACAAGTTGGCATGCGTACTTGTCTTGCCTTTCCTGAGAATAACCTTCCTTTCTCTGCTGAGAAGTTTTACCAAAACCATGTTTATTTCAGAGCCCAGCAACACGTCAAATAAAAGCAAAGTAAACAAAAACAACTGCTTCTCTCCAGGCTACAGGCTGCATAACTTGTGTAGCAGATGCTATCAAGCTTCCCTCCAAAGGTCAGACTTCAGTGGTATTTAAACCCTCTGATGAATATTAATAGCCTGTGACTTAGCCCACAGTGCCCCTTCTCTACCACAGCAGTCTTTCACAGCATTAACTCAGTGCCACACAGGACACTGCTATGGGGCAGGCCAGGGAGAGGACTCAGGGGACTGGGCTAAGAGCCCCAGCAGCACAGCCAGGAGAACAGCTGCAGGCTAGTCAGCTACACCGACACCACATCGGGCAGGTCAGCTGCGCTCACGTTCGCTCTGACTACACGTGTGCCTTTGGTAGCAGCACAGGCACAACATCACCTGCTGCCAGAGGTTTGTTTGTTCACTCCCCTGACCAAACTTGAGGTTACATCCTCTCATCCTGTTACCTTCCGTCTACAATTCTCCCTACTCCAGATTATTCAGGATTCAAGTAAGTTTTTGAGTTTAAAACTCTCCTTCAGTTCACATCTCTTTGGGAAGGCTCTTTGGGAAGGCTGGGCAAACACCTCAAGCTGTGACAGAGAATGTCCAAGTGTTAGTCATTTTCCCCCCCACAGGAATCGTTCGTGTCCTGGTTTGTCAGCACAGCTCCTACGTTACAGCTCATAGAATGGACTTGGTTTATTTTTTCCCCTTTTGCAAGTTCACTGAAACAGTGAGAAAGAGGCACAGCACAAGCGGCCTCAGATCCTGCACCACACTGTGATCACTGGTGACCACAGAGAAAGAGCCCAAGACAACACACAGCAAGTGCCAGTACCTCAACACCACTTTTAAAACATAAGATGGGTCTTTAAAGCACGTGGTGAGACCTGCGGGACCCATCACAGAACACGGGGGATTGGAAGGGACCTCAGAAGTTAATCCAGTCCAATCCCCAGCCACAGCAGGATCCCCGAGATCCAGTCGCACAGGAACATGTCCAGGCAGGTTTTAAACATCTCCAGCAAGGGAGACTCCACAACCCCCCCCATTAGAAGACTAGGCCTCCGTATCTGTCCACACCATGGATCAGAAAAGATTAACTGGTAAAACACACCCAACCAACCAAAGAAAACCTGAGGGAACACAGAAGGGCTTCTGCTAAGTCCAACAATATCACATTGCTCGTTAGCAAAATGCAGAGGAGGTCAGACACATTCCCAACAGCAGGTTGGCTCCTGGCAGCTGCCACACGTCCACCAGCATTCCAGACACAATCCTAACTCCTTTCACGTGTCCAAGTATTCCCCAAAGAAGAAACCACCAGGGCCAGAGCACATAAAATGAGGAAGGACACTTCCAGGAAAATCTGTACCACCCTGTTGCCTCCTCTTCTCCATTTTTTTCTCTCTCTCTTCAGCTATTTAGAAGCAATAACTGCATTTCCTTACTGCAGCACATACCTCAAATAACTCATCAGCCTGTTCATAAACTGTGGAGATCCTCATGATGGCCACAAATGGCTGTTAAATGGATGTTGAGCAGAGCAGAACCTATCAAAGCTTTGCTACAACCAGACCCAGTAACACTAATTAGTCACCAGACCACTGATAAAGAGTCCTGCTCCTCAAACACCGAAAGGCTCCTCGGTAGAGCTGGCTGCACACTGTATCGCTCCAAAATCCATTTGAAAATGCTGAGCACGTTGGCTTCTTGCTGAACACCGTTATGGCCTTGGGCTGCATTCACACCCGTCCTCAGAACGCCCTGGTAGAGTTTCACTTAACATCCCTATGTATTTAGGAGATACCTTAACAACCTCTGTGATGTCCGTATCAATCAAGAGACCATCAGCTAAAAGCAGCTTCACCTACTCATTTTGAAATGGTAGTAGTTTCCTGCCTTTTTTAGGAGGAGGGAGGTTTTAAGAGGAAGGGAAGTTTGTGTTTTTGAAAGGCCAGAACACAATTTACTCCTTCCTCCTCACCTTTCTGTACTCTAGAGAACTCTAGAGAAGTTATTAAAAAGCAACAAAAAGAGTGAGTGAACAGACCCAGATTCACCTGAACTACCACGCAGCACCCCAGAATTGCCACTCCAGAGGGATCAAGCCACCTGATGCTGGCAGGACACAGGGGTTGTCACTCAGGTGGCCTCCTGCAGTAGTAGCTGCAGTGCACCTAGCACAGAGAATTAACTGACGTGGGCACTGATCTGTTAGCGCTAGTATGGGAGGCTGTGACAGAAACATCACCATAGAATCATAAGGGATTGGAAGGGACCTCAAAAGATCATCTAGTCCAGTCCCCCTATCACCTAGACCCAGTCGTACAGGAACACATTCGGGCAGACTTCTGTAGTGTTGCGGTTGATCTTCTCTCATGGGAAGATGTCAGAATGTTCTCGTATTAGGGAAGCTTTGGCACTCTTCTGAAGCCGTACAGGGATATCTGTTGTCTCACGAGCTCGTGTTCCACATCTGTTCTGTTCTTTATAAACATTGCTCTAAAGCAAAGGTCAACAGGAAAAGTCTACAGACACAGTCAGTATCAGGCAGACTTTGTAAGCCTGGAAAAAGCTAAAGGGCAGAACACGCCCCCCAATCAAATACCCAAAAAAAGCACAAACAGCACCCCACACTCCCAAAACCCATAGTCGTCTTGCTACAAAAGGACTCTGTTCCAGAAGGACAGAGAACTGCTGCAGAGAGTCCAGCGCAAAGCCATGAAGCCGATAAAGAAAGCAGAACACCTCCCTGCTGAGGAATGGCTGAGGGAGCTGGGGCTCTTGAGCTTGCAGAAAAGGAGACTGAGGGGTGACCCCAGGAATGTCTGTACATGTGTGAAGGGTGGGCGTCAGGAGGATGGAGCCAGGCTCTGCTCAGTTGCATCTAGTGATAAGGGGCAACAGGTGTGAGCTGGAACACAGGAGGTTCCACACCAATACAAGGAAGAACTACTTCCCAGTGAGGGTGACAGAGCCCTGGAAGGGGCTACCCAGGAGGGTTGTGGAGTCTCTTTCTCTGGAGACATTTAAAACCCACCTGGATGTGTTCTTGTGTGGCTTGGTCTGCTTGATCCTGCTGTGGCAGGGGGAGTGGACTGGCCGATCTTTTGAGGTCCCTTCCAGTCCTGTCACACAGACGATTAGGGAAGTATGACTGCCTTTACCCACAATTGTTTTTGCAGCTTGTATTAGCTGCAGTGAAGCTCTGAGTATTGGTCATATGTGAGTTCTTGGTTTTTGAAGCCATTCTCAGATTGTAGCATTTGCTTACCCTCAACAGCCTACAGCAAGGTTAATACCATGGCTAACAATCACAGAGCATTAGGGATCAGAAGGCACCTCGAAAGATCATCCAGTCCAATCCCCCCACCACAGCAGTCTGTAGAAATAGTAACACAGAACAAAATAACTTACCAAAACAAAATAGGAAGGTAATGAGTTCACAGCTTTTGCACGAGTTAAATCACAAACCAGGCAGAGGAATCAAACACAGGGGTAGCAGACAGTCAGTTTTAATAAGGAGTTTCCCAAGGTTCTTCACCAGTTGCTTGGAAAAAATACATGGCAGAGTCATAATGGGTGGGTGCCTGGCACTAGCAGCTGCCCAGAACAAGGACGTGTACAGCGGGGCTGGGGGGAGTCTCACTTGCTAAGGCCCACAACAGAGACTCGAACTGCAAGTAAAAGTCAACGCGTAGGCGCTCTGCACCCTCACTAACCAAGCGATGAAGAGATAACCCTTCCTATAACACAGGACTTAAAGCTAGCTACCAACACTCCACCAAGTGTTAGTGGCACTGAGGAGAATCCAGCTCAGCTCCCTAGGCTGGTCAGAAACAGACAAGCAAGCAGTAGCCCTTTGTGGAAGCACTGAGGGACAAGGCACTGTTTTGGCTTCACAGTCGTGAGTAGCTGCTGACAAACCAAATGCGAGGTTAGAACAGCACTACAGTCTCTCTTGCAAGTTAGAAGCCCTTAACTTATTCAGGAAGTGAGAAAATCTGATTAAATCTCAGTGAGAGATGGGAATAAGACCCAGAACCAGAAGCCTGTGGAAGGCTGAGCTATCCTTCCACCATTATGCAACAGACCTCCTCTTTCCCTGCCCACTCTCTGGTCCCAGCATGAGCAGGAACGTGTCATCACCATGCTCTCCATGCCAAGACAACACACAGAAGTCACTCCTCATCCCCACCACAACTGAAGTCATGGCAGCTGTGCTACATGTTGACCCTCACTAACACAGCCCCTCTGTGAAGCACCTGTCAGTAGCCACAGCACATCTTCAGGCTGATTAAGTTGCCATCCCTGGTTGTGTTAAAAGACCGTTTGGATAATGTGTTGAGGGACCTGGCTTAGGGGTGAGCTTGTGGAGTAGGGTAGATGGTTGGACTCTATGATCCCAGGGGTCTTTTCCAACCAGAGTGATTCTATGTGTACGATTCAGTCAGTCCCACTCAGACAGGCAGAGAATGAAGAATGTGGGCAGAAAACTACTCCCCATGCTTCACTGCCCAAAGGAACAAGGAGCATGGCACAGCTCTAGCTGCTCGCAAACCTGGACAAGAACTAACAGGGGAAAAAAGGCTGGTTAGGATCACCCAGTGCACACACCGTAACAAGTGGTGCTCTGGCACACGTATGCACATGGCACTGCTCCTCTCCTCCCCACTGCCAAATACAGCCCTCACCAGTCAGTATTTGGCAGGGCAAGCAGGGACCAGCCAGAAGGTCATCTCTTGATGGTACAAGGGATACTCCTTGGGCTGGCTGGTATCAATCACTTGGCAGCTGTGAGATGGCTCTAGCTGCACATACAATGCTCTGGCTTTCCTTCTCCTCTCATCCTGCTTATAAAACTCTAAGCAGAGGTTAATCAGCAGCCCCTGGCTGCGAAATCCTGCTTGAAGCCAAAAATAAAAGCACGTTTTACCCTCAGCAAGTGGCTTCAGTCAAGTGTTTTTTCCTTAGGATTACAGTGAACATTAGCGTGAGATGCTCAGTTGGCTGGGAACCCACAACTCTGATCCGAGGAGATGGCTGCTGCCATCTACTGACACCCATCATCTCAAACTAAACAAGATCACTGGAACAGGTTATGAGCTAGAATGAGACAACCGGATTCCACAGAATCCTGGCAGCCAGGCTGCGTTATCTCTCCAACAGCATAATGAAGCATGAAAGATGCTGCACTTCAGGCACAGACCCCTTCCAGAGACAGGAGGGTTTAGCAACCCTATCCTGACAAATGGGTTTGCCACACTCGACAGAAGGGACACAACTCATAGTTGGTTGGGGTGGGCTTTTTCCTTTGGTCAGTGTTTAAACATCTTCCTATGGGGCTGTTTACTGGAAGCCAGGAAGTTTACTGTGCTAGGAAGTCACAGTTTCATAGGTCAACAGCATTTCTAGCTACAGCCAACACAAGCATCAAAACACAACCACACACCCACAGTTCCCTCCAGTGCAGATGGAGACTGCAGCAGGAGTCAACTCAGTGTGGTATGTTAACCCACTGGTATTAGCCTGCCTCCATCACAGAAGATCAGGGATTGGAAGGGACCTTGAAAGACTAGCCAGTCCAATCCCCTCACCACAGCAGGATCCTCTAGATCCAGTCCCACCGGAACATGTCCAGGTGGGTTTTAAACATCTCCAGAGAAGGAGACTCTGCAGCCCCTTCCAGGGCTCTGTCACCCTCACCATGAAGAAGTTCCTTCTCAGATTGATGTGGAACCTCCTCTGTTCC
>JAOXOE010076816.1:0-28321 GCA_028565055.1 Phoeniculus purpureus
TCCCAAAGGGAATGGCGAGTCCCGTCCCCCCCACCCCAGCTGTCTAACAGGCGCTGAGAGCAAGGAAAAGAGGATGCTTCATCAGCTACTGCAGGCACTGCCGGATGGGATTTAAATCCCATCCTCACACAGATATCAGCCAAGCCCCAGCAGGGATGACAGCCCAGTACATATTTCTGCTGAGCTTACCAGCCTGGGGGGAATTTCACCTCACAGCCTCCTCTTCAGGGCAAAGCCCGGTCAAAGTCCTACATTATTAAAAATAATTCTGTATGCTACATTTGTTTGGGGAGCAAACTCAGCCCCTGCCGCATACCAGCACTACAGTTGCATCAGACCTTGATCTAGGGCTCACCTGCAGTAGCTGTTCACAGGCCTACATTAAAGGCAACTGAAAAAGCAGGAGAAACCTCATTTCTAGGGGATATGGATGAAACAGCCACCTTTTAAAGGGCTAACATCCTTTGCTAGCAATCCCAGCTCCAAGCCAAACAGTAGTACCCCACATCTTCACTTTGAAGAAGCAGGAATTAGCAACTTGCCCATCCTTCCTAGGCTCTGAGGGCCAAAAGTCATCTCTGGTCCTTTAAGCTCCCTGCATTCGTATGGGAGGTGCTGAGACTATTTCAGATCAGCAGGCGTGTGCTTTGGGCTTATCTGTAAAGCTCACCACTGTGTCTACCTAGTAGACACCAAAACACCTCTGGCCCATGGTTTTTGGACTGCCCTCAACAGTACTGAGCCCAGGCAGCAGTGCTGGTCCCACTGCTCCCAAAAGCACTGCAACAAGTGACACCAGTTGTGGTCATTTCTGCTCCAAGCCCATAGTGAAATATTCCTCCAGCACAGAATTAAAGGCTGCATGTTAGACAACTCCAACCAGGTCTCCTCTCTAGGCCACCCCCAGACAGAGCTCAAGTGAGGGATGTTGTGGACACTGAGCTTGGAACAGGACAAGCCACCCTCCAAAGTGGCATCTTTCTCTATGGAGCTTAGTGGGCACGAGGGCAACCAGCACATGACATTACAGACTGGATGGGGCTCTGGCCAGCATGGTCTAGTGAGAGGTGTCCCTGGCCATGGCAGGGGGGAGTTTGGAGCTCGATGATCTCTGACGTGTCTTCCAACCTAAACCATTACATGATTCTCTGAAGGACTTTGGGGGGAAAAAAATGGCACTGGACATTGTTTCACTGGCACCTTGCCCTGCCCCGGCTAGATGGGGAAAGGGTAGGGGTGCTACACCCACTTTGGGCCATTCTTTTTTATCAGATACCACGGTCTTTGGGTAAACGTCATAGCAAAAGTCGCACGATAAAAACTCTGCCCCAGGGCTACTACTGAAAGTACAGGCCTGTCCTAAGGCAACAAAGAAATCCAAGTACACCAGGTCATTAATGTTCACTGTGTGTTTCTAAGAGAGTAATCTTTTACCTTCTAACTCCCCTAAGGGAAATGATATCCTTTCCACAGTGCATCCACCACCACTTCAACAGGTAACAACTTTATTGCCCATGGAGTTCAGCGTTGGTGGGTGCTGTCCTGCAGCTGACTAATCCAAAAAAAGATTGAATAATCACAAAAAAGCTGGTTTAGTTGAGCATTAAATGGTCCCACTGAATAATCTGTGTATCACAGAGCTCCCTGTAGTACCACAGACCATTCTGAGTAAGTGGCACTTTGGAAGTGTAAGAAAAGTATCTAGAAAATTACTATCCTCTGTTTGGCATTGACTACACCTGCTATCCTGCTTCTGAGGAACACATTGAAAATGCTCACAATTTACAGTTCAGCTCTGCCACTCTTCTACCTGAGGAAATAATTTGAGGCTTTAGTAGGAGCACTACACACCAGGAGACCAAGAAACGTGTCTGCCCGCAACCCTGCACTGCAGCAGGAGAAACAGTGCAAAGCAGAGTAGCTAAAGGGGCAGGGGAAAAAAAACCCATCTCTGCTATTCCAATACTCTGATTCATCTTCAGTGCAGTTAATTCTCAAATGACAGGAAAAAGCCTCGAACCATACTATAGGAATTAAGCCGCAAATACTTAGTACTCTTACCTGTTTGGAAAGTTTTTATTTATTGCTGAGAAGTTATTAAATATTTCAAAAGAAATGTTTTCTTTGCTTCTTAATTTGTAGCCATCTGAAATCTGGAATTATGTCATTACAATTGGCAAACAATTTGTTATAGTCTTAAAGTACACTGCTAAAGGACTCCAGCCTCCACATATTTAAATTCCATTATATTTGTTTTCGTTAAAGAGAGCAGAGTCCTCAGGCTAAAACATGGTTGGAGTACTTTTGAGAAATATTCATCCTTGCTGTCATAGCTTAAAATAGCTGCTATCACGACTTAAAATCATTCCATCTAATAAAGACCAAAGGAAGACAATCCCAGTTCATTATTTCTGCCCTTTGTAAAGTGGAGAAGAGAAATTAGGAACCTTGAACAATGAGTGCAGTTACGGCAGTAGATGATAAACATGTAGCACTTATGTATTCATTTTGCTCATTTAATCATCCATTTCCAGACTCCCTACCTCCTTTGAGATGACTTCCAGCATTCAAAGCTCTAAGCAGCCTCAGATAATAACAAATAAGGAAAATTCACCTCAAAAGGCTGTTCTCTACAGCATTAGGTTTAGTTGTGTGATACTAGATATCTAGAAGAGAAATTTTAGAATTCTAAAAAGATTCCCCCACCTTTCAAAACCTGAAAACTAAAGAACACACACAGCCCCTACCCCTCCCCAGCATTTCATCTTACTCTTAGAGATCCCAAGATATCAAAGTTAGGGCAGTTTACTGGGGTGGAGGTGAATGAAAACAAATTGCTTCCATTATCTACATCGTAAAGCTGTTACACTTTAACTCAAGGCATTTAGCCTTACGACAAAGCAATATAAAAAGTGTGCCAAACAACACTTATAAAACCCTATAAAATAAAAGGAAAGACTTTATGGTAACTTTGTGCTTCTGTGTTATTCTACAAGCTCACAGATTTTCCTCAGATCCCTTGCAAGAGCAATGTGGCCACTCCACATTAAGGTCATTAAAACTCTCCTCCATCTAGCCAATCCTCAATGCACCAACTCTCCCACTTTCTTCCCTGCACAATCTTGGAGGGAGGGAAGTCCAGAGCTGAGCCCGTACACCAATCTCCTCACACACACACACCAGCGTGGGAATGCAAATCAACATGTGGTGGCTCAGGCACATTCAAAGCAAGGCCAAGAAACGGGGGACAGTCTACGGAGGGCAGGTGATTTTCCCTGTGGCCATCTAAGAAGCAACCAAGTTTCTGGTCTCTCTCAGGACTGGAAAACTGAAATTTCTTTAGTGAAGTGTGGGGGAACAGAGTGGCAGCAGCTGACCTGTGGCTGCATTTTAGCTGAAGGAAGTGGGAAGGTTTAAAAGGGTCTTTTGTATAAACTGTTCCTTAAAATGCAAACACGTTGTCAACGGTTTTCTCCTCTTCTTCCTCCTGGCTCCCTCTAGCGCTTTTAAGCACACACTGCTTTTTCCTTCGTGTTTTATTTAACAACAATAAAATTTTAAAAAATAAAATAATCCTAGGAACTGCCTAAGTAACTGCACTGACTCTGACAAACTGCCCAGGACTTTTCACTGAGCATATTATTCACATGTACATCACTCCAGCAATCATGCACTGACTACAATAAACCCGTATATATGAAATATTTTACGTACAGGCCAGAATATTTAACATGTTACTCATTTTAAAGTCACCCATCAGGTCCATCACCAGAGAAAGTCCCACCCCCAAGCAGGCAGCTACTAAAGCCCAGCAACAGAAAAATAAAACAGATTAAAAATTTATGCCTGCTCTAAAAAGTCACTTATAAAATGTTAATCATATGCCTTAGCTACTGTGTCTCACCATAAAACACAATTAAGAACCAAACCTGCACTCCCACTTTCACGAGTGGGGGAACAATGAACTCAAGAGGTTGGGACTTTCACCTGTGGATGCACACAAACAGAACCAGTCCTCTACAACCAGTAACTCCCTGAAGAGCTGCACACATAGTTTTTAACATAATTGAAGCCTTCACGTCTCCAAACTGCTTCTAGGCCAGCTCTGGAGAGTCAACCTCTTCAGTAGCCCTGTTTGTTTGTTTAACGTCCATTCACAGAACTGAAGAACTGGAAAGGAAAGCTCATTTCAGAAGGAACAACAAAAAGAGCTTTGTCGAAGATCTACAGTTTAAGCTCTCACCACACATGTACCATGAGGGGCCCAATCTTACAGTTTCCATTGGCCCACACTAAAAACCAGCTATTTAAGTAGCCACAAACGAAAGTTACACACAGTCAAACAAGCCCTCGGTGTCTGGTATGCTGGAGCATAGTCCTTCCGTCGCCACTAACACTCTTCTTCATTAGATGGCAAAACTACTTCCTGTGTATGAGAGCATTTACCTGCTACCTACCATTTCTGTTAACATCCAAACAATATTAATAGTGTTCAGTCTTCTTGCAAATACTGAATTTAGTTGCTGGATTTCACATAACTTCAGCAAGCAACTTTCTTAATGATAGGCACAAGTTAGTAAGATGCCACAGGGTACTTGCGTGTTAAGGTATCTCCTACCAACGTGCTCACGTATCAAAAAACCCCATATATGTTCCCTACAACTTCTCTGGTGGGGAAAGACAACAGAGCACTCCTAACCAGAACTTTAAACTCCCTGATAGCACCTGAAGCTGAAAGCTGTGTTAGTGCATATTCATCTCGGTCACGGTGATGTGCAACTAAAACACTGCAGATGCCTTTTGATGACAGTAATTTCCTTATACATAATGTCTGACAAGATAGAACATGGCTTAGGATTAAGAAAGTTTTCCTCTTTTGACCACTATTATAGAAATCAAAAGCACTTTCTAATAGATGATCTCAAGAGCATCTCACAAATCAACAACATTAACCTTAATTTAAAACACAAATGAAACACTCCTGTGAGGTAGGACAATCCCTGCTTCTGAGGGAGAGCAGCTGTGGAAATTGGGTGTGCTTTGATTCAAGTCTGTTCCTTGGTAGTTTCAGCAGTAAAAATCCCTGACAGGCTCTGGATACCTGGAAGAAAATAACTCACCACATGATGTAAATGGCAAAGTCTAGATACAGAGGTTGCTTCAGGTTAAAAACACTGATGGAAATCTTCTTGGCAAACATCACTCTTCTGCACATCTCTGAATGAAGTCTGACAGCTGCTTTATTAAACAGCACACAGACCTAAACTAACAAACGTCGTTACGCCCTCTGGAAACAGTTCAAGGACTGACAGATTTCTCATGCTAATGGTAGGTTACATATCTGCGCTCTTCCTACAGAAGATAATGGAGAGAGAGAAAAGTCCTGAAACCATTTCTTTCAAAACAGCAATTACGTCTGGCATTACTGCTGATTCTGGAGCTTCCACGCAGGTACCAGTGAAAACAAATGGCTTGTTTTCTGAGAGCAGGCAGAATCCAGTGAGAAGGTCACCTAGCGAGAGTCAGACCAGTTCAACTTTCCATGACCACAGCAAGACAGTCTCTACTAGCTGTCATCATGGGATGAAATCACTTTCACAAGCATAAGAACTTCCACTGAAAGATTTCAGCACACAAAGACCTGTATCCAAGCAGCTGCGTATCAGCCAAGTAACTGAAGACGTAAACCTAAGCCATTTAATACCTTGTCGTTTAACCTAATGACCCCACTACCT
Organism: Phoeniculus purpureus; assembly: GCA_028565055.1. Lineage (NCBI taxonomy): Eukaryota > Metazoa > Chordata > Aves > Bucerotiformes > Phoeniculidae > Phoeniculus > Phoeniculus purpureus. Next base: position 5,736 of record JAOXOE010076816.1, read on the forward strand.
ATTTTTACATTTTCCATTTAAGAAACCACAGATGACATGGCTAGAACGTTTCAAAGCTAACAACAATCTGTGACAATGCCCACGTTCCTGGCTGTTTTTCAAAATGGAAGACAGGTTCTACTGCTTCCTACAGACCCCTGAAACAAGACCTCATTATTTTTAAGAAAAAATAAATAATCTCTTCGCAACTAATTTGTTTCTTTGTCTTAGAACACGAAATGAACGTTGTTACTACTAGCAAAGGAATTTTAAAATTGCAAAGATCTACTCTGGTTGTCACAAGGTGTGAATTATTGTCAGACATAGAGAGTTCCCTGAACAAGCGCAGCTTTTTAAAAGATCTTGGACCTTGACAATAATTTCAAGTCTTGGAGAATCCGTAAAGTCCACCAACAAAGTCATGCAATAGTTAAGTATTTACCACTGTAACTATTTTCTTCTTTTGTGCAAGTTCATTCTCTTCATTTTGTTCACTTATAGGTACATAATCTAATCACTTCAATAAACTCAGAATTTTCTTCTCCATTGTCATTGACATTAAGAGCACAGCCATGTTTTTTCAACAGCTAAAACCAGAATTTACTTCCATTTAAAAGTATGTCTTGAAGGGAATCCATCAAACCTGAGTATATTCCAGAAGGCTGGTCAATACCAGCAGAAATATCTCATTCAGCATTCAGTAGGTTCAACTATTACCAGCTCTTGGCCACCGCTAAGCTACTGGGAGTGTCTTGTCCACTGCCCATTGTCTGTGAGCCTCACACCCTCAGATATTGTTTCTCACCCATAAGATGCATCCATCTTTTTTTTCATGTTGATTAACTTCCCAAAGCATTGAGTCCATCATTCAAAAGAGTCAGCTAATGTGCTCTTCCATCTAATACATGAGGCTACTGCCACCACTTGTCATTTTTCAGCTCAGCCTGGCCTACATGAATCTATCAGGAAGGATTCTGCATTTTCCTCCAACTGTGTGTTCATTTGGCTTGGAGGTTTTTTCACAAACAAACATGCAAAACTGAACATCTCAAAATGATATCTTAATTTAATCATTCTTCACTGAATGTAACATTTTTCAAGAGTCAGTTTCTTGACAGACTAGAGCAAACCTTTAATGTAACTGATACACTGGACATTGGCTACACGACAGTCCTTAACATTTTGGACAATTCCACATTAGCCATTCCAAAACCACAATTCCTCAGGCTCCTCAAACTTACAACAATGTTCTTTTTGTCTTTATTTACATCTGTAACATGATGGATTTGTTCATAAATATATGATTCTCTGTAATAGTCAGCTTTGCTGTCAGTTCAGATGCACACCACAGTTCTGGGTTCACAACTTCAGTGCAGCCACCAGACACATGGCATGTTCCTGGTATTTTTAGCACTTTTCCTTATTATCTCTAGATCCTAAAGAAAATCTGGATAATTTTCTTTAATTATCTTTTTAAAAATTAGCAAAAAATTACTTATTCACATGTATTTGGTACTGCTCTTGAACCACCAAATCAAACTGGAACTCTTTTAAACTACCTTTTCATATTTGGCTCTGCACATTCTAGATAGTCCCCTCTGCACATTCCAGATCCTTCCCCCCCAACTTTGAGCAACACTCTTGTAAGCGATGTTAGAAGTACATCAGTGATGTAACAGCACGTCACATCAGGCAGAAAATTTGCTTAGTCACTGATGTTTTCCATCCTCCAAGATAGGAATGTCACACAGTTCAGTAGAGACAGTTCTTTGAGAGGAAAAACAATGGGTAACATCTCTGTGCATGTTTTCTTAGCATTGCACTACTGCCTAAGGAATTAGACTGGTATTAGGAGATCTCAGGAAATCCTCCGGCATCATCATCATCCTTTCCCTGACTAAAGGGTGGAACACAGACGAATTGTAGGAGCATACATCTGCTTACATTAACCTCGGAAGAAAACAATGTGCAACCCAAAGACTATCAAGCCAACTTGATCTCAGAGTTCATTCAAACTGCCTTTGACCAAAAGCACTTTCCCATTTTGCCCAAGGCTGTGTGCGGTGCTTGCAATTGAGGAGCACAGATGTCACAGGCAGTTACAGACCTAAACACTGACTGTAAAGTAAAAGACCTATTAATGGTCTGCAATGAGGAGGATGAGTAGAGCCAAAAGTCAATACAACTTCTACGTAATAAGCTTGGATTTAGAAGGTTCAGCATTACTTCACTCATTTGCTTAAACCAATTTCTCAAAAAAAAACAACTTCAAACAGAAATTATTTTTTTTAAAAAAAACCCCCAAACAGGCCTTTCCAGTGATCATGTCTTACATACAATATATGTCCTAACGGAGGATAATAACCACCCTGCAATCTTGCCCTCGTCCTATAAATTTCTCTTTGGTGCCTTATTTCTAACTGCAAACAAATCATATATTGCAGAGAGCACCTCCTGTCTCCAAAAGCAACAGGTAGTAGAAAACCACCAAGAACTGGTAGTCCTTTGCTTAGTTGCAGAAGTGAAAGATCAACAGCTGACTGCCAATGAACTGCAGAAAGTGAGAAGAGACAATTCAAAGGTACACTTGAGAAGGGAAAGCTGATACAGCTGCACTGACCTATGCAAAAAGGCATAACGAGAAGCTGAATGTTATGTGTTGCTTGGAACACCAAAGCTGCTGGAAGTGAACTCTTCATGCACATAACTCGAAGCTCTCTGTATTCAGCAATCCTTTACTTTAAAAAGCCCCACACAACTTGCTTCCAACACTTAAGAACAGGTGATCTGTACTCTTTGCAGCAATAAATTTATAATTATAAATTTCAACAGGTGCCTTTGCACTAGATTGACACAGGATCTATAACAAAAATCACTCAATCCAGTAGCTGTCGCTCAACTGTTCCCACATTTCACAGTCCAGTTATGCAGCAGAACTTTCTTGCATCTTCATGATTGTCTCTTGCAACAGGAAACACAAGTTACAAACATTACAGAGATCATTACATGGAATCATTAAGGTTGGAGAGACCTCCAAGATCATCAAGTCCAACCATCAACCCAATGGCACCACATATCAAAAGGTTTTTTTAAAACACATGCTGTAAAATAATTTAAAGATGCTGTTTCACAGTTGATTAAGTTGCTCTAAGATTACCTTGCTGATGAAAAAGGAAGAGTAGCCCTTACTGCCATCGCCTTCCTTGCATCAGTTCAGGGAATGGCAAGACTGCAGAGAGCGCTAGATCAGCTTGCTGGGTAACCTGAAAAATTGTCAGCTGGGAAAAAGCAAACCCTTCTCAGTTCCCTTAAAACTGCAGCTTTTGGAGAAGTGAGAGGGACTTTCTGAATGTAATTTGTGTGAAATTCTTGGAACTCCCTTTATCTGTCATATCTAAAATGGACAATCCAAGCCACAATACTAAAAGGGGGAAAAAAGAAAATTAAAAAAAATCCATCCATCCATGAAGACTTTTTTGGAGGAAGGAATTCAAAAATACTTCTATAATATGTGGTGGGGAAAAAAAGTTTAAAAAAACCCAATCTGTCTCTTCTTGTTCGATCTTACCTCCTGCAACAATGCATCCTGATCTGCTAACGCAAAGCAGATCCCCATTAATTCATTAACAAAATCAGTTACTCTTAAAAAAAAAAACCCCTTCCTTTATAACTTATGCTGCCAATCCATAACTCATGGAACTGGTTTTTCACAAACTTGACAGAAAATATTACTTGGTGGACCTGTTGGTTTGGGGTGGGTTTTTTTTTGCAGATACACATGAAATTCACTCATCTAGAAGCCCTCAACCTTACTAAAGCTTTTTTTTTCTTCATGGAAAAAAGAAGTCAGCCTGCATGGACTCTGAATTGGATTTGGTGTGACTTTGTAACAAATAGCATATGTGTCCATGTCTGTGAAAGGAGAGTCAAATGTATACAATTAAGGTCACTTAAGTAACATTTTTTATGAAAAAGAGTGGTGAAGGTTCGGGCCCACAGTTTGCTTACTTTTTCAGTGTTGCTGAAAGGATGCCTCACACATTCTCAGCGTAGATTCTTTGGTTCCAGTCACTCAAGAATTTTACAGAAAAAATAGTAAAATTAAATACAACCACCCCTAAAAGAAACACATTCATTTCTAACATCTGTAAAAACCAGGTGGGGGTTTTCAGTCTAGGGCACAATTGAGACTGCAAAGAGGTCCAAGCCTAGGACAGATCTGCTGTGCAATGACGACCATCCACACTAACACAGACACAGCAAGTGTTCTGTCCATACCATGCACAAACCCTTTAAACTGGGATAAATGACACCAACAATAAAATGAGAAAGAAATCCAAGCATCTCAAGATGCCAATTTTGCCCTTAGGCCAGCCCTAATTCCCTGAGAGAAGCAGAAATACCAAGTGGCTGCACAGCAAAGTTACTCAGTTAAAATTAGCTAAGCCAAATAAGTAACCTGGTTTTTTTAATCCTGACCAGTTCCTGCGCAATGGCACAAACAAACAGGGGAAGACTTAGAAGCACAGGGAGAACAGAACTGTTTCTTTCTTTGCCAGTGCCAATCTATAATGTTCAGGGGACTGTGGTTTCCCTGACACTTCATAATGCTTATTAACAAAACCAAATGCAATAAATATCAATAGGACAACACTGTGTCCCATCCTTGCTCCTCCTGTTTTCCACACCTTATTGAAAAGTTGGACAAAATCAACAGCTGAAGCAGTGCAGTAAACATAATCATTAAAAATAATCAACTAAAAAAATTGGGTTTTCTTCAGTTAAATTAGGGTTCCCACAAGAGGCTGCAACTAAGGACTATTCAGTGCAGAATACTATTTTTTAAAAGCCCTACTATTGAGCCTCTACTCTGCAACATGTGTTTACCCTGCTTTCTACCCTGCCAAGACCAGCATTAACCTATCAACCTCATATCAGCCAACATCACAAGGACAGCTTCCTCCACACTTCAGTTAAAAAGTGTAAAAAATGCAAATCAAAAAAGAAGTTGTGGAGCACCCCATGGAATTCTTAAGAGTGGGAACACTGCAACTTCATTAAATCTTGAAGATTGCCTATAAATTTTTGTTTGCTACATCTTCATTTAATGAAAATTCTTTGTTCACATAATTCAGTCTCCATGCAAACCCACAAAACAGAGCCCATCAAAAGGGTCAGAATACTTTACAACCACTAGTCTTATTTCAGAAAATACCAGTGAAAATTTCTTTCAGATAAATGTATGCACATGGAGAAAGGAAGACAAAAAGGTTTCTAGGCATCTATTTATTTGGGGTTCCTTTCATCACAGGCATCTACTGCCTGGCCCTTTCAAGTGCAACTGTAATCACAGGCTTTTGGATCTTGTTAATTCATCTGAGTCACTCAAAATTAGAAGACACAGTTCTAGATCTTGATCAGTGTATTGGAGGTGGGCTGTGGCACAGCAAAAACAATGCATGCTGCTTAACCTGGTCCAACATTATCCAACATTTAAACCAGCTCTTGCTTTCTGTGTTCATGCAACTATCTGGAATCTGTGTTGGCAACAAATACAGAGACTGTAAGACAGAAATATAGCTAAAACTGAAAGCATTTCTCTTACACAAACAGTCTATAAAGATGAAATCCAGTACCTTACCGGTCTCCAAATGCAGATCCTGAAGGATATGCCAGCTAGGGGATGGTTAAGAGTTTCAGCATATTGGGCCAGACTCCAAAACCCTCAAGCCAGTTGGTAATTAACAGACATCGAGGTCCTCCACATGAAAGAAGCCTATTGTTTAAATGGTGACACACATTTTTCCTTCCCTTTTCATAACCAGCCTCTGCCTGTGTTTTATGATTCCCTTAGGACTATAACAGAGTATGATTTTGGAAGTTCCACTTCTCAAATAGACAGTCTGTTTGACTTTTAGTTGCCAGGAATGCAAATGTGCTTGCATCACAGGTAGAATAAAATAACTGCACAGGCTTCTCAGAGATCCTGAATCTCCTTTTAATAGCTGGAAAAATTAATATCCAAATAACTTAATTAAAAGCTCACACATTGTCCCATACACGGCTGTGGCCTTACGGCAAATTCACGATAAGAAATGCACAGTCATGATGAGATGAGACCACAATCACATGATGTCTTCAGCCAGAGGTAACACATTCCTTATTTAAAAGGTAGAGACCTCCGCCAGGAAATCCCCTGTTGATACAAGGATGTCTCTGGAATGGCTTGGAGCCCCAGAACCCAGAAAGTGCTTGGGCTAGACCTATTGTTTTGACTACAGACTCATGTTTCACACACACACAAAACATATAAATTCAGTCAGTTATAGACTGAAGGGACAAGCAGCAAGGGGGAGAAGGGTAACCCCAGAACCAGACATCAAAGACTGAATGAGGCATCAACTGACCCCCTCCCCTCCGCTCTCCTCCGTGAGCAAGAACTCTGCCTTTCGTCTGTAACCACACTGCTTCTAAGTTCATTTGCCTATTTGTATCCTCTTTGTAACTCTATTGCTTTATGTCCAGTGTCTATTTTGTATCCCTTATGGACACACACTGTTTCTGCAAATTAATCTTATCCCCGACAATCCAAATAATCTATCTAATGTTGTTTGTGAACTATAAATACTACTATTTTATAATCTGGTTTGGATTTTATCCTCATTGTCAACTGACATTTATATTAAGGTCTAAACTCAGCCACCCCTAACCCCTCTACCTGCAAGGACTCAGCTAGAATGCAAAGGGGTTTAGCCTTAAGGAAATTTACACACCGCTTTTCATGCAACACACATCTACAATAGCAACAGAATTGCAAAGTCCAGTAACAAAATGTACTGAGGGCCTGTAAATAGTCTAAGTCAAATTAGTAATATAGTCTGTGTCTTCATAAATAATGACAAGTTACAGCACAATTTCTAGATAAACCAAAGGATGTCCTAGTGGAGACATTTTGTGAAGAAGACATCATCTAACATCTGTATAAAATCACCTTTCTCTGATTTGTTACCTTACTCAAGATAAATTAGATGTGTGAAAAATGAGAGACTACATATAAGCCATACTAAACTCATCAACAATATGTTAAAGCTGCATTTTGAAAGAATGAGGTGTGCACAAGGGAGAAAGTTACATCACCAAGAAGAGTAGCAGGGAGGATGTGACAGAGAATCACAGAATCATAGAACATTAGGAATTGGAAGGGACCTCAAAAGATCATCTAGTCCAAGGACCTGTTAAAAGTATGCAATTGACAGGAAGATACTTTAAGTAGAGAGTCAGTGAAAAAAAAGGCAATTCCATCAGACAAGGACAAAAAAGCTAAAAGAGAATTATCAAACATTTTCCAAATGCCCACATCTTTCCAGTATCTATGGCTTTGACTGCTTTGCTGTTTTCTCAGCCTGGCTAATGTCTCTGTACCTCACTCATGCCTATCTGGGCATATGAGGAAAGACACAAATCCCCACTCCTCTCAAGATGATAAAATCTTCCCTGGAGAACTGGATGAGATAGCTCCTTTTGGACCAGCTTTATCTCCTGCCACTCTAAGGAGCCACTTGCAGTCTGCCTGTCTATGCAGTTGTTCTGAAATCTCTAAATACAACCAGAACCATGTAAGACAACAGCATAATTCAGCAATTCAGTTAGGTCTTTCACTGTCATCCCAGCAAAAGTGCTAGCAAATATGCGTGTGGACCCAGATGTCCTCACCTCTTGGTGCAGTGAGTCAGTCAGTCCATCCAGGTCTAGACTGCAGAGCCCCTGGAAGTTTATGCCACAGGAGTGCTGCAGACGGGTTACTGGGATGTCGGATCAGCATTGCCTGTGAACTTCTGCCACCTAACAAGTTTGGGAAGAACTGAGCTTACTAGCTCAGTGGCAGAACTTGTTGCTATGTTGCAGAAAGCCAATCTTAGAAGTTCTACATAAAAGCAAAACCAAGGAAACTAAGATGCATTCCAAAACTGCCTACTTACAGTCATTAGTTTTGTTTTAAGAAAGATGTATTTCCCATTCCTTTTACTTCAGATAAAGAGCAAAATACACTATTAATTTCTCTTTTGTCTGAGAGGCAGGCAGTCATGCGCTTCTTCCAGCTTCTCCCATCATTCTCAATTGCTAATAAAAGCTTTTGAGTGCTACAGACACTTCATAGGAAATAACACAGATTGCACCAGTGTTACCTCTTCACTTCACACAATACAGAAACTCCACTTCCAATCACACTGACATAAAGCACATTTATGCAAAACTCTGATTTCAGTGGGTCCTGAAGTTCACTTTAGTAGATTCCTTGTTTTAGTCTCCAAGTAAAGCCTTGTTACTCCTCTTTTCTGGATGTAGCCCTCACCGCGTGTGACCAATGTGGACCACAGCAGTGCACGTTTGCTGACATGTGAAAGACCCCTCTATGGCAGATGGAATACGCTCAAGTAGCTTGCTCTGAGCAAAGTGGCTGCTCTCTTCAGTGCTGCAGGATAACAACACTGACTACACCCAAGTAAAGCCATAATCGTGGTCATATTCCTAATATATTTCAGTGAATTATTGCTGGAAAAAACACTAGAGCTCACTTGTGACTCATGACCATGAAGCACATGCCAACTTTATCATCACAAACACCCAATCAAACCATCACCCTAACAGTATCAGGCATATAGACAAGCCTGTTATCCAACCATAATTATAATTATCTAACAACACTAGTTTTTTATGAGGTTGCTAGATCATCTCCATATTGCTGATTAATGATTGCCACATAGCTTCAAAGCATGCAGGCAAACACAGGAAGACATTTAGGAGGACAATTAAGGACGGAGAACTGGTGAATTAGTATTTTACAATAACTTCTAATTAATACAATCATGATGCTGGGTTCCATCTTCTCTGTATACTTCTACCCAATTTGTAAGGCCACAAGCACTGCACAGCACTCTGTATTCACTTGCATGCACGCACATTTTAATAATTAAGTAAAATGAACCAGAATGCTTCAACTGCAATCACATAGGGTATTCCAAGAGCAAGAAGGGCTTGTACTTAATTTTAAAATAAACAAGGAGAGAAAACTTTTCTAAAATCACAAACTACCATTTTTATTGGGAGATTTCGTAATACATTAGTAATGCTGAGCCACCCTGTTCCCACAAGTGTCACTGTTAGTTGACTCATTTCTCTCTGGAGTTGGGCAGCTCTCACAGGCTAATCAGCAAACTTCAGAGACATGTAGGCATACCTATGTAAACATTTAAAAGGTTGTATTGAAAGTACAAAGCAGATGATGCACGTCAGAAGTCTTCTGGAAGATGCTGGGTCCAGAACCAAGTAACGTAAATATGGCAACTCCCCCAAAATTAAACTTCTATTGTCACCACCCTAAAGAAATACTTTTAATGGTGTCTGCAAGATTGGAAATTCTTTGACAATTATTTGAGCACATTGTGCTTATCTCTAAAGTGGTGGTAAAAAAAGAAGTGACCAAAAAGTGATGACAAACCAGCCTCTCCACCTATTAGGAGCAGGTGAACTTTTGTTTCTCTTCATGTAGCTACAACATACTTACAAAGTAATGCTGTTAAAAAAAAAAAATCAGGGAAACGCAAACTTCATTTTCGCACTTTGAATCAAAAAGGCAGTCACAATTTAGCACTTCATAGGGTACAGATGCCATCAGCACAGGCAAACAGCAAGACAGGGGCTAGCAGTGAAGTTAAGCGCTTAACTCACCACGTTTTAATTTGGTGGACTGGACTCCACCACTGGAATTCTCCCCTGCTCTCCACCCGTGTGCCTGCTTAGCCTTCCCAGTCCCATGGAGCTCAGCCAGCTGCCAGGAACGTTTTGGGAACAACTTCCCACAGGTTTCTGCGGACTACACGGGCTCCACTACAGCTGTAAAAACCCTCACAAGCCGGAACAGCCCCACACCGACCCCTCCCCATACTCCGAACAAGGCACTTGCACGCCCCAACACCTAAGGCCAGGCGGGCCTCACCAGGCCCACAACAGGGATGGGGACGATCCCTAAGATCCCTAACGCTCACTCAGGCAGACGCCTCACTGCCCCGTGATCCTCGCTCTTCGCAGCGACGCGGTGCTGCACCAAAACAGTTACAGATCCGCAGCGCCACCGCCACCAAGTGAATACGGTCACGCCCCCAAGATGGCGAACGCTGCGCCCGACTCGCCCCCCACTGCCTCCCCGTGGCCACGCGCTCCCCTACAGCGACATCCTCATTGGCCAGGGGTCGCGCGCACGGAGCCCACACACCCACCACCACCCCCGCTGCAGCCAATAGCAAACGACACAGGCGCGGGTTTTTCCGCGAGCGACCCCACCTCCTGCGCGCCGCCATTCGTTCTCGCGGCCCGGCCTCACCCCGCGCATGCGTAGTACTGAGGTCACGTCCCCGTCGCGCAACTCTACAACCCGGAAGCTCCGGCATCCAATCATCAAAGAGTCGCACAGCGTTTGCTGCGTTGTGAGGGAAGGCGAGGGAGTGACGGGGGTGAGTCCCCCCACCTCTGGCACCCCCTGGCGGGAGGCAATGGCCGCACAATGCACACTCCCGGCGGCGGTGCTTGTCACGTGAGGGGTCTCGGAGGTGGGGGTGTGTGGAGCGAGCACGGCCCGGCCCGGCCCGGCCCGGCTGAGGACCCTAGCGCAGGTGCCGTTACACCGGGGCGAGCAAGGAGGAGGAGAAGGAAGAGGGCGGCCGGGAGGGAGTTAGGCCGCACCGACCCGTGCTGTCCAGTCCCTCAGCAAAGCGCTGGAGGGGGCGGTCACCCAGCGGGGTGAAACCAGCGTGGCCTCAAGCCAGGGAGTGCGGGGTGCCGCGGTGATCCCGGCGCGGCTTTAAACCACCTCTGTTCTTAATCCCCAGATGAGCTGAGAGCCACTGGCCGAAAGAGGGTGAAAGGTGCTGGAGCGAGTCCTCCAGTGGTGCGTGAGTGGCCTGGAGTGGCCACTGAGCACGGGCTCGCCCTACCTAGAGGTTCTGTCCCGCCGCATGTTCTGCCCCACCACAGGTTCACCCTATGTCAGCCGTCGTCGAGCGCTGGATTAGCATAACCAGCCTGACGGGCAGACTGGCTCCGGTCCGCAAGCCCCTCACGCTGAACCCGCTGAGGTGTCAGAGGACCGCAGGACCAACGCACGGCTCTCCAACCTGAGCTCAGCTTGGCGCTGGTGATGTTCTCCATGCAGCTGCCCCAGAAGATGCAAGACGGAAGAAGTAAGCCTTAAATACATGTTTTGAGCAATCATCAGGAACAGTTTATGAGAAACTTGTCTAGGAATCAGCAGTCTTTAACCGGTTTTCCCTGTTACCTATGCGACGTGTGGATGTGATGTTTAGGAACGTGGTTTAGTGGTGGTTTGGCTGGGCTGAGTTAACAGTTGGACTTGATTATCTTAAAGGTCTCTCCCAACCAAAGAGATTTTGTGAAATTTAGGCACCAGAATGAACGGCTTGATAGGGCTCTGAGCAATCTGTTCTAGTTAGAGATGTCCCTGCTTGTTGCAGGGGGTTTGGACTAGGTGACCTTTGGAGGTCCCTTCCAATCCAGTGCATTCCATGGTTCTATGAAATGTTTCTCCAGGAAAAAACCACAGATAAGTTTAAGTAGCTAACTTACAAGTGTGGTGTATTTTGTGTTCTCAGTGTCATTAGTGGCAAGTCAGAAAGTTGGTCTCTTCATTGTGGTCAAAGAATGCTGCCAATGGAAAGGGTGGGTGTCAGGAGGATGGAGCAAGACTCTGCTCAGCATCATCCAATGATAGGACAAGGGGCAATGGGTGTAACTGGAACATAGGAGGTTTCACATAAATATGTGAAGAAACTTCTTCACAGTGAGGGTGACAGTACTGGAACAGGCTTCCCAGAGAGGCAGTGGAGTCTCCTTCTGTGGAGATGTTTAAAATCCCACCTGGACATGTTCATGTGCAACTTGATCTACGTGGACTGGATGATCTTTCAAGGTTCCTTCCAGTTCCTATTGTTCTGTAATTCTGTGAGTGACACAGGGCAGACATTGGCTTTTGGAGCAGTAATGTAGCTTTCCAAAGGTGTTGTGGGCATTTTTTGTAATGGTACTTTGACCTTTCCACTTTTTTTAAATTTCTGTGATTATAAAAAGCTCATGAAATGAGAATTAGTGTTAGATCAGCTTTTTTACAAGGTGAGGTATTTTCAGCATTGCCCATTGATATAAAATACTATGCTTTTAGCTTCTGGTGATAAAAGTGGCTGGAGTCTCAAAAGATCATTACTTTCGTCACTGCTGTTGTGATGTTTTTTAAAGTATCCATAGACTCTGTGCTGCCATGGCATCAGTTAGCGTCTGGTGTCTTGGGCAGCAGAAGTAATTTTATGCTAAGTGAAAAACTAAGGAAATAAATTTTTACTGGTCTTACAAGAATGCAGGAATTGATGACCACTGTGGAGGTTTTGCTCCAGGATATTTGCCAACCAAGATTTGTTGACTGAAAGAGGAATATAAACCTGGTGTCTACCTCTAAACTGAGTTCTGCCTCTAGAAATGGGGTAGGAAAACAGATTTACTTTTTCTTTTGTGCTTTGTCATTGAAAAAGAGGAACATTAACAGCAGGAGAGAATCTTCTTTTTTCTGACATTGACACACTGCACCATATTTACCTTTTCAGACTCTGTCAAGGATCCACTGTTGTTTTGGGTTTTTTTTAAGCAGGAGTTTTTATGAATGGGCCTAGTATCTCAAAAATACATCACTTGAAAGTGAAGTAGTAGTGAACTTGTAGCTTAAAACCCCCTTTTCTTTGACAAAATGTTCTTTGGAAATGTTCCTGTTGGAGAGAGGAGGCACAATGTAAGGTAGGTATGTATTAACGATTGCAACTGATATCACTTATTGGAAAAAAATTACCAAACTGCTTGTTTCTGAAAATATTTTGAAAGCTGTTCCCTAGTGGACATATGAAAAGTGCTGATGAGACAGATATTCAGCTTATGTAGCTAAGGGAGGCTACAGCTATAGGAAAAGGAATCCAGATGTCTTTTGTTTAATAATTAGCTTGGTTCTTTCCGTTGAAAATATTCTTCTGAGTCACTTCTGTGAGTTTCAGTGGTGATTAGTTTATAATGGGACTAATTTGCTTGTGTTTTGGAGAAAGGCTTACACAGCTCCTCTTGTACACGTACTTGAAAAGCTGCTTGAATGAGCATCATGGACCCTCAGAAGCTTTAGTCTCTTTCTGTTTCACTTTCACGATACAGGTTTAGCAATAAATTTCTGAAGGTTTCAGCCTAGGAAAGTGAATAGCTGTCCTGGCTAGTTTTTCAGAAGTGCCTTCCTATGATATGAATTACAGTCTTTGAAAAGTCCACTAGGATCTGCTCATGGTTTTGGACTTCTTAGGAGCTGTACAGACTTGGAAATTTGCATTTCAGGTGGTTTGAAGACATTTTGGACACGCTTGGGAGATAGAAGAGTGGACACCATATTTGAGCAGGTGCAAAACGTGCTGCTGTTGCTAAAGGAAAAGATCAAGAATGGAACTGCCACAAACCAAGGTTGGAAATCCTTGTAATTATTAAACAGGACTGAAAGGGAGCTGTGGCCTGCTTGGCTGTGTGGTATCTGCCACAGTTCAGATAACTCTGAATTAATTAGTAGTGGGCATTTTTAAGTGATTTTAAAAACTGTAACTGTTTTGTTTTTTTTTTTTAAAAAAAAGTTAGTAATTTCAGGCACATTTTGCCAGTTTCTCATTTTGCCTGTATACATTTTCAGGCCATGTGTGGCTCTTAAGCACATGCAACTGCAGTGCTTTTTCTTGAGAGTAATGAAATATTTTCTGTACTTTGTGTTTTGTCTGTCATAATAATTTTTAGCCTTTCATGCTCGTTTTAGTGAACACAATGGTTTGGGGGTGTACTATAATCATACGAATATTATTTCATGTTAGAGATGCCATTATAATTTTAAACATTCATAGAAAAATGTGACAGCAATGCACTGAACGTTGTTCTTGATTTTCTTGGAAGGAAGTTTCTTTTATCTGCATTGAAATCAAAAGCCTGATACGAGTGAAGCAGCGGGATTTTTACTGGTTTATTTAATTCAGATAAATTAGGGTTTTTTTGTTAAGTTGCCCATGTAAATGTATTATGGATCTTACTGCTTTGTGCAAGGAAATGTACAGTACTGTGAGAATGTATGTTACTGTCACTGCAGGCTGCTGGTTTGTATGTGTTTAGAAACATTCCAGCAGCTTTCCAAAAGCCAGAGGATGTTCAGGGCTGGTTTACCACTACTAACATGAACTGTCATTTTACTGTAATTCATAGTTGTGTCTTGTTAAGGACAGTGGTGCAAAAGGTTTCTAACAGTAACAGTCATGTAATGCTGTAGATGAACATGCTGAGGAACCAATTGTCTCTGGTGGACTTAAAGTTTGTTGTCCTTTTAGTTTCTATTATCATTACTTAAGTTACATTTCATATCTGTTCTGTTTTTTTTTCCCATAGAATACTTGCAGGCTTGGGTACTTGTGAATGAAGCTAATCAAGGTGATCTCTTGACAAATGGTATGTCTGTCTCACTCATGTTTATTTGCTGTGTGAATTCAATTTGTCGTTTCTCATGAGGCACTCATTTCCGTTTTCATTAAATGACTAAATTAAATCTGAGATTAAAGTAATTAAATGCCTGTTAGCGTTACAAGGAAAAAATGTACTTGTTAGTCTTCTCAGGTACTAGATTGTGGACTCTCACCTGGGTTTGTAATTTTGTGGTTTATGTGCACATGGCTCTTATCAAGTGAAGAGAAACTGAACTGGTAAGACTAGATGAATGTGAGCTGGCAGCAAGCAGAGTCATCTTGTAATATCCTGGTATCTTCTTACCTCAAACAGTGAAGAGAAATGTGTAAATGTGTTTCATATGCCTGTTGTCTCCACAGACATATGCCATGCCATGCCATGTTGAACATGGTTAAATGCCATTTTGAAGCTGGTTAAAACTAAGAAACTGCTTTGCTTGCGGGTTTTCGGTACCAATTTTTTGGTGGGTTCAGGAACACAATTAAAGATAAAGGAAAAGAAAACAAAGCAGTTAGGTCTCGATGAGATCTCGGATATAATTTGCCAGACAATGGATAGCTTAGGGAAAATGGAAAAGGGTTTATTAACTCTATAACTGTATACAGAAGAGAAAAAAAAGTTAAGCAAGTGCACACAAACTAGAAACTGTGTCACAAACGCCATCACGTATTCTGAGGAAAATACAATGGGAGATTACTATTGTATCGGTCCTCAGGTTTTTTCACATTAGAGACCTGGGAAAAGAACATGTCAGTCAAGTAGAGACGAGTACCACCACCCTCTCTATTATTAATGTGTCACCCCTGCCTGCAAACAGCGGCACCCTCGGCTGTCCAGACTGATGAATTCTTCAGTTCTTCAGTGTAGCTTCTCCAGCTCAATGCTCATGAGGCAGGCCTGATTCCTCAGCACCTGGACTGCATCCCTGGATGCAGGAGACATGCTTTCAAACAAAGAACCCATACTCTATCTTTCATGCCCAAGGTTTAAGGATTCTCGAGTCCTTCTGCTTTTTTCAGCTAAGCACAAAGGAATTCTCCCCAATACTTGAGCATCCCCAGTTTTCCTCAGCAGCAGAAATGACAAACAGTCTCTCTTCCTGCTGATCAGTGCTCTCTAAAATGGTGGCAGCATGGCCCCGGCCACGTGCGGGACCCAAGATGGAGACCAACTGCATGGCCACATCAGCAGGACCCCCCACACACTCTGCAAACGTGGCCAAGAGGGTTCCATGACTCTCCCCTCTCCTCCTGTCTCAGCTCCAGGGGGAGAAAAGAGGAATCCCTTCAGCTCACTGCGAGTTGTTGAACAGCTGCTCTGTGGTGGGGGGTGATGGCACTAAGGTCTTGCTTCTCCAGTCTGCGCGTAGCTGCCGCATCCCTCCCTGCGGCTACTGCCCCATGCTGGGCTAGAAGCCCTCAGCAAAAAGAGGCAGGGCTAAGATCACTCACCCCTTTTATCTTCTTACCTGGCAACACCCCTTAAGGGCAGGTACTTGGGACAGTGTCATCTCCCCCCTCCCAGGACAGGTCACTGAGGGTGGGTCCTCTTAAAGCAACATAACTTTTTCTTCATGAAAGCACAAATCTATCCATCTGAAAATTCTGGTAATTTTCAAACTGCAACAACCCTGAATGCTACATATGAAATAGCCAGAACAGCTTGTTCGCAAAGATATACCTA
This sequence comes from Phoeniculus purpureus, assembly GCA_028565055.1. Classification (NCBI taxonomy): domain Eukaryota; kingdom Metazoa; phylum Chordata; class Aves; order Bucerotiformes; family Phoeniculidae; genus Phoeniculus; species Phoeniculus purpureus. The sequence continues at coordinate 21,984 of JAOXOE010076816.1, forward strand.
AACAGTCTCAAGGATATTACAAACCGTGAGGAAAAAATACAGCCTTCCATGTAAACATTTCATATCTATAAAATGACACACATTATATCAACAAATCCTTAACAAATGCAGAGATGTTTAAGACCCTGTTAAGTCTTTTAAAAAGCAAAATACGAAATAAACAAAAAACGGTCAGCATGGAAGCACTGTGCAAATGACTTCTAATTATATGAGGCATAAAACAAACCTAGTCTCTCCAAGTACTTTAGTATTGTATTGAAAATGGATTTGCCTTTAAAAATGCACTGTTTTCACCAAACAAGTACAAGTAAAACTCGTCTACTCCTTCAAATCTAAGGCACGCAGTAACTACTTGACAGCACGACAAAATTGCTCAGGTTTATTCGTCACTTCAGAGAAAATATGTGTGAAAATCATTTTCACAATGAACAGCTGTCCTTACCTGCCAGTGCCTTAAGCTGGTCTACTGTTGGAATGATAGGTGGTGATCTGTTTTGCAGAAAAAACATGACCATCATGGTCAGAGAGAAATTTGTAATCCAACCACCAGGAACAACGCTTGTAAGTCCATGAACACGGGCCCAACACCGTACACTGAACACCAGTGCTCTTACGCGGGAATCAAGACAGCCGTAGATATACAAGAGTTCTGAATTTCTAATAGCAATGCTACAGAAGAAATGACAAGTAAAAGACATGTTAATAATTAGAGAATCGTTAAGTACCAGATGTGCATTCATTGTTCAGCCCTGGAATATAAGCAAAGAGGGTATCCATAAGAAATAAATTTTGTAATCTTCAAATGATTGTTTGGTCCTGCTGAAAAAAACAACAGATGTAGAAGAAATATTTTTCAGATAGGCTGGTTTTTGGTTTGCTTCATCTTAGGGTCATGCAAGCAACCATGTAGTCTACAAATGGGAAGTGCAAGAAACAGAAGGAAAAGGTAATTCAGCATGGTGTGAGAGTAAAACCTACTTTCAGGGTCACTTTTAGTATGAAGTGCTTGTCGAACTACAGTTGCAGAAGTGTTTACTCCCAACCTTGCACTGAATTCTTCTAAAAAGTCACGTCTTCTAAAAAGTTTACCATGTTAAACTTCCATAACATCTCGAATTCTAAAATTTAAACTCTGAAGCACTTCCTTGTGTCCACAGAGGTTATTAAGTCAAATGACAACACTACACACAGTCCCAACCAGCCATACCATCAGCAGAGAAGTCTGCACAGAACTGCATACTGCCTTTCACTGTGGCTCCGTGTACAAAGGTAATTTTATTATAAGACATTCACTCAGTACCGCCCAAACAGCTCCTGCATACTCTGAAACAGAACTTTGGGTAATTAAAAAAATCCAGTGTATTATCTCATTGTATCTGATGTAGACAAATGATAAAATCTGCACTGAAACTCATCGCAAAAGTACTCTGAAAAACAATCACTCACATTTTACTACTCCCTAACAATGACAAGGGTTAGTAACTCTCTCTTGATTAGGTACCCTTATACCAAGGCTCTAGATGTTTACTGGACTAAGGTCAATATTTCTTAATAAAATATGTGACAGCAAAACAAATTGCACGCTTTACTATCAATCACAGAATGTTACAGGTTGGAAGGGACTTCTAAAGATCATCTAAGTCCAACCCCCCCCTGCTGGAGCAGGGTAAGCCTACAACACCTGGTGTACCCAGACTGCCTCCCATTCAAGTACAAATCAGGCCCAACCCTGCTTAGCTAATGCAACATTCCATCTCCATGTCACTTCCGCAGGTACTTCCCTTTCTTTTCAGCAATCTAAGAGTTTACAGAATGGAGATCCTCAAATTTCTTCGCAGTCCAATCAAGGGGGCATGATCCGATGGAAGCCAGGTGAGTATGGTTTCCCCTAGGAAGTGCTGCCTTGGGCACTGTCTGTCTGCTTTTTACGGGAAAGCTGGGTGAACTCAGCTATAGAGCAACAGAGAGCTCCAGCACCCTCACTCCTAACTGGTTAGTGGTCACCATCCCAAGATTAAACTGTCCAACTTCAAAGCTGAAAAGAAATTACCACCATTATTGTTTGTTCAGCTCCTCCCCTCTCATCTTCAACCAGGCAATAAACCAGCTTTCCCCAACACTCAGATTGTCCAACAGACTCAGGAACTGCAGGTCTGTGTGCCCCAGCACATCTTTGGCGTTTTAGTTGGTGCAAGGCCAAAGGGCAGAAACAGCTTCCCCTCTACCTTAGCAAAGTAGGGTTATACTTTGGATTCACTTTGAGAAAAGCCTCTTAAAAATAATCCCAACAAAGTTGCTCCAACAAACGCTGTCCCTGGGGCTCAAGGACCAACTGATTTACCAGAACAAATAGGGTTGGGGGAAGAGAAAGGGGCACAATGAAACAAAGACCAAATAAAAGAAGTTCAGGTTAGATGTCAGGAGAAATTTCTTTCCTGAAAGGGTTGTCAGGCACTGGAACAGCCTGCCCAGGGAGGGGATCTGAGTCACCATCCCTGGAGGTATGTAAGAGAAGTGTAGATGTTGTGCTAGGGAACACGGTTTAGTGGTGCTGACAGGGCTATTCAAAGCTATGATCTTGAAGGTCTCTTACAGCTGAAACTGTTCTACGAATCTGTCAACCAGGGGAGACTCAGCAAGTGAGGAAGTTGGAAGAGAGGAACAAAGTATTTCTAAGAAGCCTGCTCCCTCTATTGGGCACTGCTAGGAAAGGTCCCAAATGACAGTAACACTTCAGACCTTCTTCTCATGCAGTTAGTTAATTCAGTAATCAAGAGACCTCGCCAGCAAACAAGTCTACGCAGGCTTTTAAGAAGAAGGCAAAAAAACCAAGAGATCAAAATAAGTAGGAGCCAAATCACTAACATAATGGAGTTGCTTAGTCTGACAAGCAATCAAAAGAAAGCTATGCACGTGCCCAGATACATGAAGGGAAGTAAGGCTAAAACATGCTGTTTTCTTTCAATTCTTTAATAAACCAACCTTATCGTGTAAAGTGGTTTTCAAGCCTTGAGTTTCAGCTAGCAAGCATTTTCTATTCTGGAGAAAATCAAACCTAAGCTCTAGAAGTCAAACCCACCCTTTTTACTTTCAGAGCAAATAGCCACGTTTGTCAAGAACACAGAAAGGACGCAACTGAAGAGTCTCCACTACAGGTTTTCAAAACATAACTATGTTAGCATTCTTCCTCAACTTTTTCAAACTGGATCTCACCTGTTGCTCACTGAGAGATCACACTGGAATCCTGTTGGTTGATGGAAAAACTTCACCACCGGGCAACGGGCACTGAGTACTTTCTGTACAGTCACACATCCAGGGCCAAAATTATCCAGGCAATCGCCGATCACAGAAAGAATTTTCTGAGTTACTAATCTTTCAGACGGTAAGGTCTTCACCTGATACTCCATTTCAAAGGGACCTTTTTTCTGACACAGAATTTTAAAAGTCAACTGTTAGGACTGGAACCAAACAGACATTTAAGAAAGATTAAAACAATTTGCAAAGGAATCTATACGAGTAGAGATTGAAAGAATTATGCAGAGCAGCCCACAGAACTTAAAAAAAGATAAAACTGTATTCCTTTCCCTTTTATATTCTTCTTCAGGGATTCAATTTTTCCAGGTTAATAGTGATCAATTTACTCCTTACAGTTTTACACAGCGGTAAGTTCTCCCCTCAGTCTCCCTTTCCTCAGGCTAAACAGTATCAGGTTCCTTCAGACACTCCTCACAGGACTCGTGCTCCAGACCCAACCTCAGCTTCACTGCCCTTCTCTGGACACTCTCCAGCTCCTCAGTATCCTTCTTGTCTTGAGGTGCGGCCTCACCAATACAGGGAGGCAATTACTTCCATACTCCTGCTGGCCACACTCCTTCTGATACAAGCCCGGATGCTGTTGGCCGCCTTTAGTGCTTGTGACAACTGTGCTTGTACATAAGAAAAAAGCCTCACTGCACCACTGAGTACGAGCATGCCACACAGCCTATTTGTCTGTCACGTAACCTGAAGACACACACTCAGGTAGTTCCCTGCTGGCTCTTGCTACAATAAAAAAGCATATATGTTTGAATGGGCATTTCTTTAATGTACATGGATTTCTGATATTCAAGAAACCCAGTGGGCTTAAGCTTTTTGGGTTATTGGTTGTTCTTTTTAAGGCAAACATAGAGAGTTTTTCCCAAACTACCTGTCACCATACAAATAAAGTTTTCAAAACACCACAAACACTTAATTACCCATTCAGAATCACAACTTCACAGGGCATTTCTGGCCCAACTCTCCCTTCTTCCTACTCTGATTCTCATCTCTTCCGTATTTTGTTCTCCAATCTGAAAGGATATTTACACTGTCCACAGTCAAAAAACAGCAGCAAGAAGACAAGATCCTTCAAAAAAGGCCTTGTGTAGTCCTTCCCTGTTCTTTACGCCTACATGCACAAGAACTGAGACACCAACTGCTCTAAATAACCACTGTCACCTGAACTGCCCAAACAACAAGGCTAAACACACAAACTTGGTTATGTAGTGCAGATTTCTGAACTGTAGTATGGCTAAAGACATGATTAAGACCTTAAACTTGTTCACAGTCTACAGCATGAACTCTGTAAAATCTAAGTATAAAATGATTCCTGCGTGTGGAAAAGCCAAAGAGCCACTCTGCTCAAGAAATCCAGCCAGTGGCAGATGCACCGCATAATCTTACCTTTTTTTTAGCGTGGCTTTGTCCATGATGGAAGTCCAGAAACATGTCCACATCACATCCCAACTTGCCAAAGGAGTTAACTGAAGAACCAAAAGGCTTTACTGTGCTGTCTGGAAAATACGCACGTGCAAAATCCTGAACCAGGGAACAGATCAGAAATCGGAGCTTGATATTTTCTTCTGTAAGCTGATACTCATTCAGAAGACTGTACATCTGACTGCTTATCTAGGTGAGAAATTAAACACTGTAAAAACACAATGACCCATCTTCAATACACTAACGTACACTTGCATCTACCTACTTGGTATCACTGAAATTAGGTTTATTTCATACAGGAAAAATATTTTAATGAGTAAAAGACTAACTTATTTGTTTTACTGATGAGGAATCATTCACACAAAATTCCATGAGGAGCTACTTTTTTTTTTTAATAGAAATAAATTGCTCTAGAAGTTGCACATGACCACTTGCAAAACTGAAATAGACATATTTTTAATTGAGAGATATCTAAAAACCTCTACTTACACTATCTGCATCACAAAGCTTTGGAATAAGCTCTTTCACTGGAATGTGAAACTGAGGAGAAAGGTGAACTGGTGTCTCTTCAGCAGCTTTACTCGTAGGGGTTTTCATCTTGAAAGTAAAAAGTCTAGACTTATATGGGACAACATGATGCTTTGTAACATTTGGGATTTCAACAGCATCTTGCAATGAGGCTATACTGTTCTTTTCCGAAAATTCTATTACAGCATGGATACCCTAAAACATTAAGAAGGAAAACAGAGTCAGATAAATACAAAAAAGGCCTTGAATTGATTGAACTAATAGACTTGGTCTAGGTGATCCTGCTCTGGCAGAGGGATTGGACTAGATGATTTTTCGAGGTCCTTTCCAATCCCTAATGTTCTCTGATTCTGTGATATTTGGATATTCCTGGGAGTACTGAGACAGCCCTGAAGCTGAATGCTAGATTCTGCACCTCAACACATTTCAGACACTTTTTCAGAACAGGTGAGAAATACTTCAGATATGCTACTCCTGCCAATAAGTACTAAACATAAAAGCCCTAAAATCCATTTATCTTCATAACTATAATGCTTAAGAAACATAAAAAAGAGCCAGCTCAAATGTTAATAAAGAGTGCTGTGTAGAAGTTTGAAAGTTTTAGTGCAAAACAGGCTGCTAACTATCCCTGTGAGGTGTTGCTTAGCTGACTTAGCAACAAAAACGTGTTGCTCAGCAACTTGTAAACATTAAGATAAAAAATAATTTAACATATTAATTAGTTATTATTTACTTAACTTGCATGTATGAAGACTTCACAGAATCACAGAACATTATTGATTGGAAGGGACCTCGAATGATCATCTAGTCCAATCCCCCTGCCACAGCAGGATCATCTAGACCAAGTTGCGCAGGAACATATCCAGGCGGGTTTTAAACGTCTCCAGCGAAGGAGACTCCACAACGTCCCTGGGCAGCCTGTTCCAGTGCTCACTGGAAGGCCGTTCCACCCTCACTGGGAAGAAGTTCTTTCTCATATTTATGTAGAACTTCCTATGTTCCAGCTTACACCCATTGTCCCTTGTCCTATCACTAGATGACACTGAGCAGAGCCTGGCTCCATCCTCCTGACA